>JAJOOO010018367.1:0-53416 GCA_029582685.1 Solanum piurae | reverse complement strand
TCTAGGTCGAGACCAAATAAAACTTCAACAAAAAATATAAATGCGAACAAATAATGGCATGTAATAATGTATCCAAAAATAATTTAAGTCAAGTATAAGTCAATAAAAGCGACCGTGCTAGAACCACGGGACTCGAGGGATGCCTAATACTTTCCCCTCGGTCAACAAAATTCCTTACCCGAACTTTGTTTTCGCAGACCAAAATTAAAGAGTCATTTCCTATTGATTAGGGATTCAAAAAGGTGACTTGGAACACCATAACTCAATTCCAAGCGGAGACTCTTAAAAACTATAAAATAATCCCTTAATCAATACCGTCACTTAAATTGGAAAAACCCTATTCGCCGTGCGAAAATAGGGGTGTGACAGTATGGGATGACATCCATGCATTGCACGAGTAGGCTTTGAGAGGGCAATAGTGAGTTCTCTAATGTCTTATGATGACATGAATGAATGTGCTCTTATGATGAAGTTAATGAGAATGATGATCTAATGTCCAATGAATGAAGGTGCTCTAAATGAAGCTAATGTAGAATGTTGACTCTTATATGCTTAAATGAGATGATGCATATACTTGGATTGTATTATGAGTTACTTCCTTGTCATGATTTATTGAGTATGAATGTACCTTGTTTATGGTGACTTCAAAGGAGTACTTAGTGTGAGTAGAGTATGGAATGTTACTCATACATTGCTCAAGTATGACTTAGGGTTGCCTTAGATGATGGTCCTTATGTGATGATATGACTTATGAAATATTTATGTCTCTTATGTATGAGTATTGTGTGAAGTTGGAAAGGTTGAATGGTAAGTTCACTTTTGGTGACCTTGATGTGGTACTTAGTGTGGATGGCGGTATGGGAAGCTATCCATACATTGCACAAAGTATAGCTTGAGGGTTACTTGAGGTGAAGGCTTAATGTGAAGGTAATAGTTTATATATTGATTATGTCTCTAATGTGATGAAATGACTTGTATGTTGGTTATGTGTGTATATTATGCCTCTTATACTTATGTTCAGGAAGTTTTCTCAAAATGGCGTAAAGCATGAATTCCAAAGAAAATGTTCGTTTTAAGCATGGGTTTTGCATGGATTCCATACTTAGTACTTAATTGTGCGAACCCATATTTATTCATTCTTACCAAAGTGTCGGGTTTTGAGATATTGATGTTCTATACTTGAAGGATCGGTTTCTAAGGAGCTTGGAGATGAAGACTTGGTGAGTCCTCATAGTTTTGAGGACAAAACCCACTATGTTCCCTTTATGTCTTTTATTTCATGTTTAGAGCTTTTGTATGGGCTATGTCCCAAAGCTTGTATTCAAAGTGTGGTAGATGGTTTGAGACATGGTATACAAAGTCTTCCACTTGCTTTTATGAAAAATGTCTTTGATTGTAAAGAAAGTTTTAAATTCCATTTTATTTTCCTATGCTCTTATGTTCAAGAATGCTATGAGGCTTGTATGAGACCCCTTCGGGGTCAAGTATGCCATGTCACGTCTAGGGGGTAGCCTTGAGTCGTGATAAATGGGGTGCCATTGGCCTACCGATTCAAGACAAAGGCTTAGAATACTTCATTAGTCAACCATGAAAGGGTGCCCTTAGCCTAACGATTCAAGGTATATCAATTAAGACAAGTCTTTAGATCATGCGTGAGCAACTATCACCATCCATGATCATTCTTATTCTTAGATTCGATTAGGTGAGAAAAGCCTTTCAACCCTAGAATCATTATATTGTGAGAAAACCTTTCACATCATACCATGTTCATACAAAATTGTGCACATAAGGATAACATTCACCAACACAACAACTAGATCATAGTCATATTCACTTTACTCTCAAAGTGTTCTAAAATCATGTACATAAACCTCATAATCATACATAATTCTCATACTTTGCCCTTCAAGGACCATAGATCACATTCAATCAACACATCTAGAATTACTACATTAGACATGGGTAATAATCATCAATTCAATTATAATATAAGGTAATTAAATCATTTTTTAAACGAACCCATGACTTGGAGTCAAACCCTAACTTTTTGGGGAAATTTATATCTTTGAAATTGAGTTTGGAGGGACTCCATGGATGAAAACTATCCATGGATGAAGGACTAACATGCCTTATCTATGAATCTCCAAAGAAAATGAGTAGAAAAGCTTGCTCCTTCAACCCCTAGCTCCAACTTCCTTCTTCTTCTTCCTTGAAGTTCTAGAGAGAATTTTGGGGAATGTTGGTTTTGATTTGGGATTTTGGAATTATGAGGGAGATGACTTAATTTAGAGGTCTTATATGATTATATAGTTAGTCTAATTTAGTATAAAACGATATCACTTAATAACTAATTAATTCCAAAAAGTTCCAAATTACCCCTAACTTAACCGCCTTAATGACTTCACTGCCCCAACTCATGAGACCACGCTGACAGGCCGTGGGTCCACCCACAGTCCGTGCAGGTCAATTGTGGGTGGTGGTCTGAGGGTCTACTTTTGGGGTCTTGACCCACGAGGCCATCCATGGGGCGTGGATCCCCCTATGGGGCGTGGGTCCCCTCATGAGTGGACTATTTTGGGCAATTTCTAGGGTGGTTTCTAGGGTCCTCTTCAAGGACCCTTGGTTGGTCCTTGTGGAGTCGTACCTTGACATTTTAACCCTAAACCCTTCATTCTAAGTACGGGAAGCCATATCTACTGCTCTAACCCTAACGTCAAGCCCTAGAATCCTCACATAAGGCTCTAGTTTAGCCTACTAGTTTTCTGGGTGTTACAATATCTCCCCCTTGGGAACATTCGTCCTCGAATGACGATACTAAACACCCTTTAAAGGAAATGACTCTAGACTAGCAGCCCATCATGCATGTAACTCATCTAAATGCACATAAACAAAAAGAAAACATCAACTCCAACTCAAACATTCTCGATGCATAACAAGGAAGTAGGAACTACATCTAACAACCCATTATGCATGAAACTCAACATTTCACATGTTCATAGGAAGAACTACCTTCTCCAACTAAAAGCATACTCAACATAATCCATGAAACCATTAGACCAACTATTCAATAAAAGCATATGCATATAAGGCATGTTCATCAATTCATCTCATGAAGTCAAATAGGCAACTCATACTAAATGCACTACTACATGAGGAATGTAAATCATGAAAGGTCCTTTCTTTCTAAACATGAGTTTCTCAAGAACAAGCATATCATAGGGAAATCATAGAAACACATAAATCACACATGACTCCAAAAATATAATACAAGCTAAGAGGAACTATTTGTCTCAAGCTAGAGTAGGAGTAGAAGAAATAGATGAGGATATCGGGACATTCCACAGCATTGCTATCTAAGCACACTATCTCCCCCTTGGGAGGAACCCCCTACTAATTCCTCAAGTACCACTTCCTTAAAGCAATCCCAACCGACATAACTTAAACTTCATAATAACCATACCGGGTTCTAAAATCAATAGAGGTCTAACAACAATTCATCTAAGCCCTACCAAGGATATCATCAAAGTCTAACAAGTAGCACCGTGATCTAATAAAACATTTACATATAAATGGAAACTATCAACATACTGGTGTCTTCATCTGGAGAGCCTTTTTGGTCCTTTCTAGATCGGAGTGCATAAAAGCAACCATTCTTTGGAGCATTGGGATTCAGGACACTAAGAGAAGCTTGCTTGGCCTCACTCCCTCTTGTCGTGAGCATAGGGAAATTCTTCACTTGATGATCACTCTTGCCACAACCATAGAAACCATCCGTGACGGCTAGGCACCTACCATGGTGCTTCATTCCATACTTGGTGCAAGTAGGCTTAGGTAGTGGAGACCCACTACCTTTCTCTTGGTTAAACCTAGGGGTATTGGTAGAATCTTTATCGGAAAGCATTGTTTAAACTTAGGTCTACCTTGTTTGTCGGACTTAGCATTAGAGAAATTCCCATCACCGGTTTTAACTCTTTTCACCTCGCTATTCTTCTGTTGGAGTTTCTCGTCCTCTATTTGTTAGGCATACACCATAAGACATGAGATATCCATATTATCATGGAGCATTGGCGTACAACATTCTTTTCTTACCAATTTGGACACACCCGTTAAAAACCTACTCATCTTATCCCTCGAATCTGTCACCAAAGATAGAGCATACTTGGATAGTTGGGTAAATTTCAAGGCATACTCCTTAACACTCATGCTACCTTGCCTAAGGTTAGAGAATTCTTCCACCTTAGCTTCCCTCAACTCTCGAGTAAAGAACATATCAAGGAACGCCGATTTGAACACTTCCCACTCCATTGGACCCGCTCCTACCGGCCTATTGTTCATTCATTGATTATACCAAACTTGTGCAACACTTTTCAATTGGTAAGCGGCTAACGCCGCTTTCTCTACCAAAGTCACCCCCATAAAATCAATTATTTTATAAACCTCTTCTACAAATTCTTGAGGGTCCTCTCCCACTTTGGAGTCATGAAATTCGGGAGGGTACATTCTATCAAAATCCCTAACCCTTGAAGCGGCCAAATTCACATTAGGGTTCACATGAGTCCCAGCATCTCTATTGGCCTGAGCCATCACCGCTTGGGATTGAGTAGTCAAAGATTGAACTTGAGTCGTCATAGCTTGGGACAACATTTGGAAAGCCGACCTAACCTCCACATTCGACATAGACGAAGGATTAACTAGAGCTTGATTAAATTGAGGAGCTTGATTAGCTTGAGGAGCTTCTTCGTTCATGTTGTCACCCTCCATTCTTCTAGCGTTAGCCCTTCGTGTATTCATTTCCTGAAGATACAATGGAAGGATTAGGAGAGGTACTTTATAGAGTTAAACTCTACGGCACGACTTAAGAGTAATGAAACAAATGTAGTTTCCTAATCATCTTGTAGCCTCTCATTCATAAATGTGGCGCGCTTCACACTATAAACGAGACTCTACTAGACGTAGGTTATGAGACATCATCCTAGACTCATTATAAACCTTGTGTTCTGATACCAAGTTTATCACGACCCAGGGGTACCCCTTTGACATAACATGACACATAATACCCCAAAGGCATATCATAACATAAAGCATTAAAACAATACGAAGTAAAACACATTTCAAGTCTTAATAAGTTTTTCATAAAATCAAAGTGAAAGTCTAGACTTGTCTCAATTTGCCATCTATTACAATACTTGAGTAAAAATAAGGTCATAGCCCAAGAAACATAATCCGAAAGTGAAAATACAAAAATGAAACTACTAAATGAAAACATCCATCCTCGAACCATGAGGACTCACCACAAGCAAGGAGAAATGATCAATTCCAAGCTCTAGCCACAATGGGGACCACCTTGAGAACCGGACCCTACACTTGGGGGGAAATGTAGGAAAATATAGGTTAGTACAAAAATGCACTAAGTATGACAGTCATGCATAAAAACCTTGAAAACATGTTGAATGAGACATTTTTGTTGAATTCATGCACTTTGCTAAGCTAAATCATCATTTTGAATATAGTGGAGAAACACAAGTCATAAGAGACATCATGATAATGCATAGACTATAACATGGTAGACAATAATCATAACTAGTGAGCATAAGAGATGTCATCATAGACATAGGCATAATCAATGCAATCTAGTTCAGCATAACATAAGAGAAACATTTCATGAGCCACCTCTAGGCAAGATTGTGTAATACATAGATAAGACCCCGTCATCCCACCCATGCTAAGCAAGTCACTTTAGGTCCTCATTCATGTTTACCATATTTTGATCTCATTCTTAGCTTATTTCTCATAGACAAGGGAACATTCACATTTAGTCAATCATACCAAGGAAAGCAACTTATGGCAACAATCCAAGTTAGACATACATCATTAAAAGTAGCCCTCATATCAAACATACTTTACAATGGAGCCATAAGCATACTCACTACATAAACCATCATAACATAAGAGGAACATACCATAACTACCCTCAAAGCATACTTGTGCAATGCTCAAAATGAGATCCCATACTCTCACCCATACTAAGTAAAGCTTCATGAGTAACCATAGCTAATATCTCATACTGTTGTTCATATTTTTATCATAGTGTGAATAGTCTTAACCGATATAGACCATGTGAGATAACATGGAATCAGGTGTCTACCCCGCACCAAAAAAGGGTTATCCTACTTGCCTATCGTAGAACCATACTCTTAGCTTAGGTGGAACCACTAGCTAAAGACCTATGTGGGCACATAGTTATGGGATAAGGAGATTCCTACTAGAAACCCGGCCATACTAGGGAGAGCTTCCACCTCACATAATAACCACTCGGTGCTAAGCATTAAATTCCCACGGAGTGGTTAATTCTCTATTAACATCATTACTCATGAAAGGGTTCCCTTGGCCTACCGATTATAGGTACATCTTTAGAATAGCTCATTGAATCCTCATGAAAGGGGTGTCATTGGTCTACTGATTCCAGACAAAACCTTAGAATACTTCATTAGTCACTCATAAAAAGGGTGCTCTTAGCCTACCGATTCAAGGTATATCAATTAAGACAACTCTTTAGATTATGCGTGAACAACTATCACCATCCATGATCATTCTTATTCTTAGATTCGATTAGGTAAGAAAATCATTTCAACCCTAGAATCATCATATTGTGAGAAAACCTTTCACATCATACCATATGCATACAAAAGTGTGCACATGAGGATAACCTTCACCAACACAACAACTAAATCATAATCATATTCACTTTACTCTCAAAGTGTTCTAAAATCATGTACATAAACCTCATAATCATGCACAATTCTCATACTTTGCCCTTCAAGGACCATAGATCACATTCAATCAACACGTATATTATTACTACATTATAAATGGATAATAAAATGATTCAAATAACTCAATTACTATAAGCATAATCTCATAATATCCTTCTTCTATCAACAAACCCACATTCACAATATCATAATTGGGAATTTGGGGGATTTCATGGATTCTTGGGAGATTTCATCATAAAAACCATAATAATCATCAATTCAATCATAATATAAGGTAACTACATAATTAGAGTCGTTTTCTAAAGGAATCCATGACTTGGAGTCAAACCCTAACGTTTTGGGGAAATTTCTATCTTTTAAATTGAGTTTAGAGGGACTCCATGGATGAAAACTATCCATGGATGAAGGAATAACATACCTTAGCTATGAATCTACAAATAAATTGAGTAGAAAAGCTTGCTCCTTCAACCCCTAGCTCCAACTTCCTTCTTCTTCTTCCTTGAAGTTCTAGAGAGAGAATTCTGGGGAAAGTTGGTTTTGATTTGGGATTTTGGAATAATGAGGGAAATGACTTAATTTAGAGGTCTTAAATCATTATATAGTTAGTCTAATTTAGTATAAAATTACGTCACTTAATAACTAATTAATTCCGGAAAGTTCCAAATTACCCCTTACTTAACCGCCTTAATGACTTCACTACCCCAACCCACGAGACCACGCTAACGGGCCATGGGTCCACCCACCATCCATGCTGGTCAATCATGTGTGGTGGTTTGAGGGTTTAATTTTGGGGCCTTTACCCACGAGGCCATCCACGTGGCGTGGATCCCCTTATGGGGCGTGGGTCCCCTCGTGCGTGGACTATTTTGGGCAGTTTCTAGGGTGGTCTCTATGGTCCTCTTCAAGGACCCTTTGTTGGTCCCTGGAGAATCGTACCTTAACGTTTTAACCCTAAACCCTTCATTCTAAGTATGGGAAGCCATATCTACGTCTCTAACCCTAACGTCAATCCCTAGAATCCTTACAAAAGGCTCTAGTTTAGCCTACTAGTTTTCCGTGTGTTACAAAGAAGGAAGGTGAATATAGGATTGAAGGAGCAAGGATTTCTACTCAATTTAATTGGAATTCATGGCTAATATATGGTAGTCCTTCATCCACGGATAGCTATTATCCATGGAGTCCCTTAAAACCCCAATTTCAAAGATAGAAATTCTCCAAAAGCTAGGGTTTGACTCCAAGTCATGGATTCCTTTCAAAAAACAATTCTATTGATTTAATTACTTTATATTATGATTGACTTGATGATTTATTATGGTTTTATGATGAAATCTCCCAAGAATCCATGAAATCCCCATATTCTCACTTTATGACCTTGTGATATGGGTGGATTTTAGAAAGAAGAGTATTATGAGATTATACTTATAGTAATTGTAGTAAATCAATCATGTTATTATCCATATCTAACGTAGTAATTCTAGATGTGTTGATTGAATGTGATCTATGGTCCTTGAAGGGCAAAGTATGAGAATTATGCATGATTATGAGGTTTATGTATATGTTTTTAGAACACTTTGAGAGTAAAGTGAATATGATTATGATCTAGTTGTTGTGTTGTTGGAGGTTATCCTCATATGCACACTTTTGTATGAATATGATATGATGTGAAGGGTTTTCTCACAATATGATGATTTTATGGTTGAAAGGCTATTCTAACCTATTGAATCTAGGAGCAATAGTAGGAGTTATGTTGGATTGAGTGTCAAGACATTCTTCCATGAATATGAACTTAAGTCAAGACCTAATGTGAACTCTGTGGGTATTAATGCTTAGCATCGAGTGGATAGTGATATGAGATGGAAGCCCTCACGTTAGATGAGGTCGGGTTTCTAGGAGCAATGTCTTGGGATGGAAGCCCTCACGTTAGTAGAGGCCGGGTTTTCTAGTAGCAATCCCCTTATCCCATAAACTATGTGCCCTTATAGGACTTTAGCTAGTGGTTCCATCTAAGCTAAGACTATGGTTCTACCTTAGGCAAGTAGGACAACCCCTTTTTTGGTGTGGGGTAGACGTCGGATTCCATGTTAGCTCACATGGTCTATGTCGGTTAAGGCTAATCCCACTATGATATTATGAACAAGAATATGAATTATGAACTATAGTTACTCAAGAAGCTTTACTTAGTATGGGTGGGATTATGGGATCTTATTTATGCATTGCACAAGTATGCTTTTGAAGGTATTTATGGTATGTTCCCCTTATGGTATGTTGATCTATGAGTTGATTATGCTTATGACTAATGTTGTTCCATTATCTTCAAAAATGATGTTTTAACTTAGTAAATTGCATGCATTCAACTAAAATGTCCCTTTTAGCTTGTTTTCATGATTTTTATGCATGACTATCATACTTGGTGTATTTTTGTACTAACCCATATTTTCCTACATTTTTCCCAAGTGTAGGGTCCAGTTCTCCAGGTGGTCCTCATTGTGGCTACGGCTTGGATTTGTTCATTTCTCTTTGCTTGTGGTGAGTCCTCATGATTCGAGGACGGACATTATCATTGTAGTTTCATTCTTGTATTTTCATTTTCAGATTTCGTTGGATGGTTGTGACCATATGTTGATTCAAGTATTGTAATAGATGGCTAATTGAGACAAGTCTAAACTTCCGCTTTCCTTTATGAATTTTTTTTACTTGAAATGCGTTTTTACTCTTATTGTTCTAATGCTTTATGTTATGATATGCTAAGCGGCTTACATGGAGTCTTTCGGGGTTCTATGTGCCTTGTTACATCTAGGGGGTACCCCTGGGTCGTGACACCCTTACTCTTGACGTCGTCGTATCCACATTTGGGTTCACGGGGGCCATAGCCTCCCTATTGGCTTGGGCCATCATGGCTCAGGCCAATACCTTAAAAGCAACCCTGAACTCTGCATTTGTAACTTGCTCGGCCAAAGGATCGACCGAAGCTTGAGGAGGAGCTTCCTAATTCACATTTTCTCCCATATTTCTTCTAGTGTAAGCCCTTCGAGTAGACATATCCTATAGAGCATCGGGTAAGGATTAGGAGAGAGACCTGATAGAGCTAAACTCTATTGCACGACTTAAAAGTAAGGAAAGAAGTGGAGTTTCCTAATACTCTTGTACCCTCTCATTCATAATTGGGCGCACTTCACACTCATGAACAAGACTCTCCTAGACGTGGCGTATGAGACATACTAGGACCATTCTAAATCTTGTACTCTGATTACCTAATTTGTCACGAACCAGGGGTACACCCTAGATGTAACATGGCATATGAGACCCCGATAGGCCCCCATACAAGCCACTTAGCATTCATAACATAAGAAATAGAACATAAGTAGTAAAACAACATTTCAAGTCCAAACATTTTATAAAAGAAAAGCGGAAGTCTAGACATATTGTCTCTTTAGCCGTCTAATACAATAGAATGAAATTGGTCCAATCCCATACATTATGTCCAAAACTGAAAAGTAATACCAACACTGAAAACAATATAACTCCGTCCTGGAATGCATAAGGACTCACCAAAGCTCGAGAAATCAACCAAGTCAACCTCTAGCCACGAAACTCGGAACCCTGAATATCGGACCCTACATTTGGGAAAAAGTATGCAAGAGTATGCGTTAGTACAAAACAATGTACCAAGAATGATAACCATGCATAAAATATTTAAATCATGCTAAAATGGGACATTTCATGATATGCAATTAACCAAGCTAAAACATGATATAAGAAGGTTAGAAAACATACTTCATAAAACATGGTCAATGCAAGCTAATCATCTTTAAAGCCTTTGAACACATATGATTTACTCCTTGAGTAACCTTAGTTCATTATTAATGTGGGAATGAGCCTTAACCGACATAGAGACCATGTGAGCTATAACATGATCCCCCAGTGTCTCCCACAACGAAAAGGGTTTTCCTACTTGCGAAGGTAAGGACCATGAACTTCTAGGTATCCACTAGCTAATGTCTATATGATACAATCATCCTATGGGGGCACATAGGTAAGGGATAAAGATATTGCTTCCAGAAACCCGACATCTACTAAAGGGAGAGATCCCATATCAATATCCTATCGGTGCTAAGCATGATTCCCACGGAATATTCATTTCTTACTTGTTCTTATTATCCATGGAAGGGCATGTCATCTTTCCAATCCAAGCTAAGTTTCATTAGGATAACTCCTTGTCTTTGATTCATTTAGGTGAGAAAACCTTTCAACCTTAGAATCCATATCTTTTTGAAAAAACCTTTCACAGTCATGTTTGCATATGTTTATTAGAATATCCTTTTATAACATAACAACAACATCATAATTGATATTTTACTCTCAAAGCATCCTTAAAACATTTACGTAGGTTTCATATGATCATGCATAAACTCATATTTTGCCCTTTCAAGGTCCAAAGCCCACTTTCAATCACCACATCTAGAAATTAAGGATTAGATATGGATTTCATCATAAATTCATGTGATTCTATCACTTCATGCTTTAGTTCATAAAACTCCTCTTCCATAATCAACAACCCACATCATATTATTATAATGGGAAACATCATAAAATCATGGTAAATCATCAATTCGTGCATATTAAAATATAATTCAATCATTTAAATAAATAATCAAGAGAACCCATGGTAATTTAAGAATACCCTAACATAATTAGGGATGTCTACCTTTGAAAATAGGAGAATTTGGGAACTCCATGGATGGAAAGAATCAATGGATGGAAACTATCATACCTTAAGTCCAATTGCTTATGGAATCCATGGATGAAAACTATCATACCTTAAGTCTAATTGATTATCTTCAATGGTGAAAATGGAGGCTTGTCTTGAAACCCTAGATTGAACCATTCTTCTTCTTCAAGTTCTAGAGAGAGAAATATTTGAGAGGAAGAACTTTGGGATTTCTTTTGGGTTTTGGAATTAATGACTTGAGTGGGTGAGTTTGGGGTTAAAATGACTTATATAGGGGTCCTAGGTTTGGGTAAAACGACATGGCTTTGATCTAATTAAAATCGGAAAAGACCCTTAAGCCCTTAACTTATAGGGGTCTGCCTCATCACCACGTGAGGCTCCACGAGTCATGGTTCCTACCACGAACCCTGGTGCCCTCCGTGGTCTTGGACCAGTGGCTTGGAAACCACCCCTTAATCCTTCAAAACTAATTCATAACCACAATCCCTCCCACGACCGGTGGTGACCTTTACGAGCAGTCAAGTGGCTCATAGAAAAGTCTACTTTGAGGCAGCCTCGACTAGCTTACTACTAACCTTCATGATCCATGGGCCCCACCACCAGGCGTCATGGTTGTCGTGGGAGGTGAGAATGGCTTGGTTGGCCACTGGAAGCCACCATGGGCAACACCACAGCTCATGGTGCCCTTCACGCCATGTTTGGGTCCATGTGAAGGTTGCGCAAGCTCAATTTCTTGGCTCATGACTTCTCACTTTACCCCATGCTTACACTACTATATTTCCAATGTGTTACAGCTTGACTTGGTAAGACAAGACCATTTCATGGATCACTTGACTTGGTAAGACAAGATCATTTCATGGATAGCTTGACTTGGTAAGGTCATACTATTTCATGGATAGCTTGGATTGGTGAGATGATACCTTCCATGGATAGCTTGGATTGGCATTATGATGTGCTCTTCCATGGATAATGACTTGTCTTGGATTGGCATAATGATGTGCTCTTTCATGGATTGTAAGAACAACTAAGAATTGACGACTTCTCACGTTAAGTTAAACATAGTATGATGAAACAAGACTACTTCAAGGAAGTATCGTAAGTATGTTTTAAGATGATATTTACTTGTTTTGATCATGTTTTATGACTTATATGTCTAACTCTTATGCTTATGTTGATGTTTATGCAAGCCATCATATATAGTATATTTTTGTACTAACGAATACTCTTGCCTACATTACTTATCCAAATGTAGGGTCCGATGATATCGACTCTCATCCATGTGGCTAGGATCTAATTAGTAGAAGCAAGGCTTGAAGATTGGTGAGTCCTCATAGCAATCAAAGATTTGGCCACCATTTCTCCTATGTTCTTTAATTTTATGTTTTGAACATTATTGCATGGGTTGTGTTCCAAGATATTCATGATTTAGATGGTTTTGAGACTAAGTGTAATAGACTTCTGCTTTTTATATGAAAACTTGATGTTGTTGAAAATGTTTTTAATTCCCGCTCATTTCTATTAACTTATGTTATGAAAGCTAAGTGGCTTGTATGAGGCCTCTCAGCGTCTTGTACGCCTTGTTACATCTAGGGGGTACCCCTGGGTCATGACAAATCTTGAGCACAAAAACTATCACTGACAGCTCTATGTCATGAGTGGGGTAGTTGCGCTCATGCAATTTAAGTTAACTTGGAGGATAAGCTATAATCCAACCCTATAGCATCAATACACAACCTAAAGCCAACACAAGATGCGTCATAGTACACCGTGAAGCACTCACCCTTAATCAGAAGAGTCAAACAAGAGTGGAATTAAGAAACTCCTTGAGCTTCTAAAAGCTCAACTTACACTCTTCAAACCACTCAAATGGAACATTAATGTAACTCAACTAGGTCAAAGGTGTTGCGATGGTAGAGAAGCCCTCCATAAAACGTATGTAATTGCCTGCTAGTCTGACGAAGTTCTGAATCTCATAAATAGAAATAGGCCTAGCCCTAACACAAATAGCATCAATCTTCACCAGATCCACTATAATACAATCTTTGGACACTACGTGTCCCACCAATGCCATAGACTCAAGACAAAACTCTCACATTGAGAACTTGGTATAAGGTCGTACATCTCTTAAAGTTTGGAGCACAATCCACAAATATTTCTCATGCTCTCCCCGACTCCGCGAGTATATCAGAGTATCATCAATAAAGACTATGCAGAATGAATCAAGATAAGGCTTGAACACACGTGTCATCAAGTCCACAAAGGCAAAAGGGATATTAGTCAACCCAAAAGACATCACAAGGAACTCATAATGACCATAATGAGTCCTAAATGCAGTCTTAGGGATATCGGCTAGCCTAATCCTTAGATGATGGTAATCGGATATCAAATCAATCTTTGGAAACACTACAACACCTTGAAACTGGTCAAATAGATCATCAATACATGACATCGGGTAATTGTTCTTCACCATCTCCTTATTCAGCTAAATATAATTAATACACATCTGCAAGGATCCATTCTTCTTCTGCACAAACAGGACTGAGGCACCCCAAGGCGATACACTAGGCCAAATAAATCCTTAGCCAAGAGATTCTAAAGCTTAACACTGAGCTCCTTGAGATTTGGGACATCAGATAAGGTGGAAAAGTAATAGGACGAGTGTCTGGCTCATATTCAATAAGAATATCAATATAACTCTCTAGGGGTAAGCCAGGTAGGTTGCTAGGAAACACATCTACAAACTCACGGACAATAGGAACCAACTCAACTAAAGGAACCTCCCTACTAACATCCCGTACATAAGACAAATAAGATAGGAAACTGCTAGCCACTAATCTCTAAGCTTGCATAAAAGAGATAACTCTGACCGGTATGTGACTATAAGAACCCTACCACACTACCAAGGGAATACAAAGCATGGCAAAGGTAACGGTCATAGAAAAGCAATCCAATACCATATAGTAGGGGATAACCACTACATGCCCAAAATAACATCAAACTCCAATATATCAAGAAATATAATGTCATCCCGGGTGTCGTGCCCTTGGATAGTAAGTAAAAAAGATTGAAACACATGATCTACTATTAAAGACTTACCCACTGGGTTAACACATGCAACGGTGCTGCCAAAGGCTCTGAACTCGTACTCAAATGAAAAGCATAATACATAGATACATATAAAAATGTAGATCCTGGATCAAATAAAGTCGAGGTAGGTTGATGACAGAAATAAATTATACTGATAATAACATCATTTGATGCCTCAGCCTTTGCCCTCACTAGAGCTTCATACAGAGGGGCCTGAATGCCTCTATATTAAGCATCAACCCTACCACCGGACATGCCTCTGCGGGACCACCCCATGCACCCTGTTAACAACAACTCCGATCTTGACCCTAGCCTTCATCTCTAGCTGGAAGTATTACTACTGGCACTGGTCGAGATGCATATAGAGCTAGTGTATGCATCCTACGCAAAGGGCACTCTTTAAAACAATGGTCCAACTCCCCACAATCAAAGAAACTCGATGAGGATTAGCATAAATAAAAATGATTCCATGATTTGAAGCACCCAAATGTTAACCACCTCACCCCTGACATAGGTCGGCATCACCCTAAGTATATCGATCACCATTTGAATCTTATAGTGATGCATGAACAAGCCAGCTAGACTAACCTATTGAAACTTCTGGTGAGGCCTGTCAAAGTAGTCATTGGGCTTAGAATGGGACCTATTGTAGCTACCCTTATGCTTATCCCTCTTGTCATAGCCCCCATGGGCCTCTTGACAAAGCTGGTCAATAGTAAGGGCATGGTCCAGTACATCGAGAAAAGAACAACCCCCTAAAACCATAGAATAAGTCTCAATCTATAGTTGAAGTTTCAAACCTCTAATGAAGCAATGAGCTCTCTTCTCCTTAGTAGGTTGAATCATAGTAGCATGGCAGGAGAGCTGGAGAAATCTTGCCTCATACTCAGACATAATCATAAAGCCATTCCAACCTCAAAAACTAATCTCGAAGTCTATCTCTGATACTACATGGGATAAACTTGGCAAAAAGGCCTCAGAAAATTCTAACCATTAAATCAAAGGAGACCTTGCTAGCCTAGTCTCAAGATATGAACGCCACCACTGTTTGGCTGGCCCATCAAGCATATAAGTGGTGGAGTTAGCTCCTCTCGATTCCACAAACCTAAAGTATATATCTTCTTGTGGAAAATAGTGAGAAACTCATTGGTATCCTCTCCAATAGCCGAAGAAAACCTTGAAGGTGATAGTCTCAAAAACTCCCCGAGCATCTTTTTCTCCTCTAGCAGCATAGCTCTGACCGCAATCACGAGTTAGGCACCCTTAGGTGGCACCTGAACATAAAGGGTGTTTGTGGCAGACTTACCATGTGGTGTTGATGCTGCTCTAATTGTAGTTGTAAATAGGGCCTATTTCATACTCCCAAGAACCATAAAAGCTGAGTAATAGTTGCTTGGAGATCGAGAACCATAACCGGTCTATGTGGTTGTTGGGCTGACCCTGGCCCTATTGGTTGTAGAGGAATATGAGGTGTTTGAGGATCCACTACAAGCTCTAAATTCATCTCTCTATCAGGGGCTGGTATTGCAACCCTAGCACACTATTACGAGCATCATCTTCCCGTAGATAGGGTTTTATCTGTGGGCTCAGGTAGATCACCCCCGACCACCAAGCGGGGCGTACAAGACATCCTATAAAAGAATAAAACAAGTGATATTCAAAGAACTAATAAGACACACACACTGCAAGAAAGAGATCCAAAAAAAGAACATTTCTAACGACACCCTATAGCCTCCCGATGATAAGATACATACGTCTCCACGCCAATCTGTAGGACTTTACTAGGTGTTATCTCCATACAAGTGAGATCGGTGAACCTGTCTCTGATACCAACTTGTCAAGACCCAATTCCTTGAGTCATGATGACACCTACTATAGCCCACTAGTAGGTAAGCTACCTTGTAACCTAGAACAACAAGTAGTGGGTGTAAGGGGAGAAACAAAGTAGAAACAATAAATCAATTACAGAAATGAAAGTAAAAGCGGAAACAAACCAAAAAATATATGTACAATAAAAGATCCCTTCCAGAACCTGGAAGTTACAAGAACAAAGCTTTTAAATAAAAGACTACAAGCCCCGAAAGTGGACCCAAAATACAAGGCTTGTCTCGTGATACAAAATACTATCCATCAAAATATAGATGGAGACAGGTAAGTCTAGGACGCCATGTGCTCAGCCTCACCTATGAGGCATAAACTGTTATGCTCGAATCTCAGTGCTGATAATGGTGCTCGAACCTGCATTATGAAACTAATGCAGGGTGTAGTATGAGTACCAAAACAAAAAAGTACTCAGTAGGCATCATAAGACGTCTGAGCAAGAAAAGTACTGCAATATGAAATGTAAGAATCTAAACAAAATGAAGGTCAAAGAACGGAAAGCTAAAAGGAATGCATACGAGTGTACTAAGAATAGAAAATAAACAAGTCACAATTAACTTAACCTGATTCGACCTCCATAAGACGGAAGGTACACTCATGCGCAAGTTTAAGTAAAACCCGAACGTACCCTATAAGCCCAACAAGTACACAGAAGAGTTAGGAACCAAGCGAAGAATATGAGGATACTTTCTAAACTTCCATGTCCTTTCACGAACTTGAAATGATTCCAAAATAAGCTAGACTTTAATCAAGGAAAAATATAGGCTAGGGACTATAACTGAAGCGAAAAGCTAGCCAAGGACTTTAAGCGAGGTGAAATATAAACCAAGGACTCTAACTAAGGAAATTATGGGCCAAGGACTCTAAACAAGGTGAATTATGAACTAAGGACTATAACTAAGGTAATGAGCTCAGGCAGGGACTTTAACCGCAACTGGAGTGAATTTGGGACTTGAACGGGAATAAGGGATGAGTTGGCTAGATTTTGGATTGGTTTCCAATCGAGCATCCAGGAGAGAACCCATACCGAGTGCGATAAATAAATCACTCTAAGGCCAACCAAAATCCAACCCAAATCGATGAATGGCCTCCAAAATAACAACCAAGTAACATTGGAGACAACGTAAGGAGGGAATTATGGATAAAAGGTTCCAAGAGCTTGGTTACCGCCTTGAGAAGACTCAGATTATCAGACCCATGTCTGCAAGATCAGTCTAGAAGGAGCTAATCCATCCTAAATAGCATCGGGGAAAAACTAAGGCCAAGCGGCTCCAAAAAATACAAGTCAATGGCAATCACTAGTCTAAGCCTAGACTAAGGCCAAACATGCTCTAGAACAATCAACAACATCAACCAAGGCACACCATAATGTAAGGATGATCACATGTAGACAAATGATAATCCTCAAACTAGTCTTTAAAACAAATCTAAAGAGTAAGTGATCATTGTCAATATAAATACCCAACTAAAAGTCGGGGTTGAATCCAACAGAGAGTGATATAAGGCAAGGAATTCTATCAAGAAATTGAGAATGTAAAGCAATTCATTTGCATCAATTAGAACAATGGGTGGATGATTCCACTAAATTTACAAAAAGAGTTTTGATATCAAGAGTCAAAATTAAACTAAAAATTTTAGAAACTCAAATAAGTAGTGAGTAATCTAGGGGCGCAGGGATTGGAAATCGATGTCACATAGGGGTAATTGTGTTGCTCTATAGTGATGAACACTCATGATAGGTTGGGTCATCTTCAATGACACTAATATTCTTTTGATCCCATAACATTAGTTCGTAGAATCTCCTTTTGATCTCATTTATGTGCATAGCTAAACAACCCAATACCTTACATTCTTCTCTCTTTTGATACAAAAATAGGGAAAATACATCTGATCCATAATGTATTTTTCAAGAAAATTACAAACATCAAACTAAAATAGCAAGTATCGAACTAATTACCCACTCTCATCAATCATTTTTTTAGCATCAATCAGAGATCAGAAGTAGGATTAAGTTTGTAACCGTAACCCATAGGTTAACCCCATGCTATTTAGCCCATATCCATGGATGAACAAAAAAAAAATAGAGCATAACACAATACCCACTACATTAAATCGACACCAACCCCATAATTGCACCCCTAGATTTTGGGGTTTTAGCCACCCATTAAAAAGTGAAAAGAAATTGTACCTTGCATCAAAGCAGCCACGGGTGACATAAAATTAAGAAATTATAAGCAATACCCTCTTTGAATTCAACTTCAAATTGTGCAAATTAAGAGTGAAGTTGGAACCCCAAAACTAAAGATGTTCTTCACAAGGTACAGTGTTTCTCTCCCTAAAAAATCTAGAGAAAAAGTGTTTTGACTAATCTCTCTAAAAGATTCAGAACCTAATTCTCTTGTACAAATTGATGCTTCTTTCTCTCTCTTATTTGGGCAAGTTATAGTTCCCTAAAATCCAATGCATGACCATTTTTTATAATGTTAGTTGGGCTCGCCAAGCACATTCCGCGGATTGTTGTTTGCTCTTTAACTCATGTTTCTCTTGCCTTACGATTTAGGTATTTGAACCTCAGTTGGAAAGCTCATTCGAGTCTGTGTTTCACATTCGGTGAATCGTCCAGTACCACCTTTGTTCATCTTTCAAGCCTTTAATATTTCTCCAAGTCATGTCATCTTCGGCGATGGTCAGCGGGTTCACTCCTTACATTCGGTGAGTCACCGTTCCTCTTTAAGTTCTCCTACCTTCCTCAATTAATTCAAGTGTTGATCACTGTCACTTTGGGTGAGTTCGTGGCAATTGGGTGATTCACCCTTCTTGTTAGGCGATCAACAATGTGAAGTTTACACTTCTTTTCATGTTTTTGGTCATTCTTCAAACATTCATCCTTACCTTGTCCTTTAGCCTTCATAGCTGCAAATCATGAAAATATCATTGGAATAGGACATAATTAGGCCTTGAGGATACTAATTGTTAAACTAAATAGACCTCAAATGAGTGTAAATCTACCACTCATCAACAACCAACATGTTTTTACTCCTGAAAAGCCTAATAAATCGTCTAAAACACAAATTCAAAGTAATTTAACATGCTCAGCTATGTAACCACATCAAATTAAGACAAACCAACATGTTTTTTACATCTTCAAGTTCAATCTAAGGAATGAGAAGTCGTAGCATCTCTTAAGGTAGAAAACTCGCAGTACAAATGATGATTCTCAAGTTTTTCCCTTCCGAACGTCTTTTGCATGCTTCCATGCTATCAAATATAGTATCGCAACATTAATACAACCGTTTAGAAACCAAAAACACAGGGGGGAAAATGATTGACCAAAATTGGAGTCAAAATAGGAAATGTGATACCAACACTTCAAATTCTACAATTGACTCCATCAAAAGGTCATAATTAGCTTCCCAAACTTGTGTCACAAAATGAAACACAATCTGGCACTCGAAACAGCCCACACCAACCACATGCAAAAAATCACCATTAAAGAACAATGAAAAGAGGAAAAGTAGTCCCTTTGGGGTGGAATTTACCTCCAACAAAGCTTTCCTAATAGTTCTCGATAACCCAACAACATAGCCCCGATATTCCCAAACACACCAAGCTTTAAAACACCTCAATTATACCTTTGTAGCTGCCACAATCCCAAAAATAAGCTTTGAGAATTTTACTAATCGAAAGTCTAGTCTTAACTTGAAGGACCATACAAACATTTTCTCCGTTAATGTAGCGAGGAGAGCCCATGAATGCAGAAGAGGCTCCACAAACTAGAAGGTCAAATACCCAGGGCATCTCGAATGTGATAGGGGCCTCTCGAATACAGAGGTTAATACCCCAATGCATGGAAAATGTGGTAGGGCCCCCACGAATGTAGAGACCAAATCCATTGGTCATCACAAACATATCCCTTTGCCCGTGATTATGAAGGTCATTACATGTCTGCACCAATTGATGCACATCATTTTGGAAAATGCCTGAGTCTCTGAAGGGGTTCCTGGGTTTCATTTGGAACCCCATGCACACAAATGAGATATAATACTCCACCAAATTTGATATTCCAGACTCAACAGATAGTTGAAGGTTCTATTTAAGGTCGTCTCGATAAAAGTGAGTCTCACACCCAAAATCTTTTTTATCCAAAATCTACAAAGGGGCTCAAAATTATCCTGGAAGACTCAAGACCGCAAGAAAGGTTGTTCTAGACCAAACTCAAAGTTTTTGAACTAAAACAACTGAAAGAATTGCTTTCTGAGGCCGTCTTCCTACACTTTTGACCAAAGTCAATCATTCAAGTTTCAAAAGCTCAAAAATAAAAATAAAATCATAAAAAACAATGACAAGGTGACCAAGTTGTCAGTCCCAGCAAGACATAACTGACTTGGTGTCGCTATAGGAACACTCTTGTGAGATCCCGTATTTTTTCCCTATTCTTGCATAATATACGTGGTGTGGTGTTATTTTATGGTATACGACTTGATATAGTACATTGGAGAATAATAATTCAAACGGGTGATAATATCAAGGAACTAAACTAAAATTTTAGGTTAAACTAATCCCACAAACAAAGGTTCGAGGTTTTAGAAATGGTTAGTGTAGAACCATGCCCATTTGAAAGGTTTAAATTAACATGTACCGTTAGGATAATCCTATGAGTGTCTAATATGCTAAGAATAATGAGTTTTTAAGGTATTATAATAGAACAATGGACATATATAGAGTTTTGAATTCAAGAAAAGTAGTGAAACAGAGGTCGACAAAAGTTATCATAAGTTTCTTTAATAAATTTCATAAACTTTGGGTCAAATGTCCTGGATGGTTTCTCCTAATATAAAAGAAGTTAAAGGTCCCACAACCTATGAAATTGATATTCTTTGAGTCTAGTTTGCAAGGCACAAAACTTCACATCAAATCGATATCGAAGTAAAAAGTTATGAGTGTTTTACTTCGGACTGTATGGGTAGAATTCAGATCTCGAAACGGGTCGGGTAAAAAATATGGTAAGCCGACTATTCGACATTTTATCAAAAAAAATATTTCATTTCAGTTCATAACTAGAAATATATCTTAATAGAGGGCTCCAATGGAGCTCTTGAGTGATGAAGGTGCATTTTTAGCTATTTTTACCATCAAAGTTTGCTCCTTGCCTAGAAATGTTATCTCTACACGTGGAAATCATTTCCCCTTTTATTAGCTTTGTTTGAGCTAGTTTTGGAAGATAGAACTTGGTAGTTATTGGTGGTTCTTCAAGGCTTGCACTTGGTTTTCCAAGGTAATTATCTGGGAACTCTTTTATGATTTTTGTACGAAGTTCTACGGACGTTTCGTCAAGTTAGGACCATATGGAAAATTTGTTGATTTAAGCTCAATTATAAATATTTTAATAGGTACATATAAGTTGTGTACAGGTTTATTAAGCTTAGGACATAAGGAACACCATTTTGAAGAAACTATGGGCATTCAAGCATCTATGAAAGGCATTGGGATCTCAATTGAATTATTTTCATGATGCTATTATGTTGATATTTCACTCGTTCAGGTAAACAGGGTATTCGACACCTACAAGTCATTTTGTTGGCTTCCTGGACTATATGTCCATATATATGAATTCTTATTTTTCTTTGTGTAGTGTGACTTAAACAGATTATGGGAGACATTTAATATTCGCTACCAGTCCTCTTTCCCTGCTAAAGTGTATTTTGAAAAATCTTTAAAGTAACACACGATTTTCAAAACTCTAAAACACAACTTGTATGTTTAAACTATTAAAACACTTGATTTTAAAATACTTTCTTTGAATAATTATCAAGGAACAAAGTATAGAAACCAAGTGAAACACCTTAAGCTTGTTAAGAACATCTTCAAGGTTAAGTGATATTTATAAAAGTCAAGTTAAGTTTTCAAGCTTATTCAAAAAACATATGAGGTTTTGGGAGACATTTCCATGTTATACGAATGTGATTCCGGGATCATGAGAACAAGAGCACCAACATGACAAATTTGAAACATGGTTATGGTAACTTATATGCATTACGAATCCATGACATGACATGTTATGCATTCTACTCCAAAGTTATAAATGGGAGGTATGAGGCTATTGTCTATATTTATACGTACGAGACAAAGATTGCCACAAGTTTGTGAATATGATGTCGTGTGCTATCAGAAGGAACCACCATTGCTAGCACTTGGTTAGGATGTCATGCATTTGCATCTATATATATTTATTCAATACATACACGAGTATACAATGCATATTTGATTAGTAGGAGGTCAAATATTGGCACGAATATAATTTGAGTTTCAGTTTCAGGTGTATCTTTATTACCTTTTTATAGTAGCTACTTATAATTATACTTTATAGCTTACATACCAGTAAATTTTTATTCTTACTCACGTCTCATTGCCTGGGTATACTATTTTTTTTGTTTCGTGCGAACAGGACCAGATAGGGATTCTAATTGACCCACCCACTAGGATTTAGGTTCAGTTGTGAGTTGGTAAGCTCCATCTTATTATGGGACAATCAGAGGATATTTACTTTTTTTGAACAATTTGGATATAGTCGAAAACTTGTCCCAGCAGTGCTTATGTCACTCGTAGATGCTATTATGGACATAGTATTTTGGGTTTGTTTTTGTAGGTTTCAATCTTCAACCCATAGGTTTGTCATGCATATATATGTGTGTGTATGTGTTTTGTTGTAGCCTTGTCAGCTAGATAGTACTTTTTTTTATTTTTGGCTTGTCTGCCATTGTTTATATGTCTTATTGTTATTCAGGTCATGACCTTAATAGTTCAGGCTTCGTATTACAGATGTTGTGATGCGCGATATTTTAGGCCCGCAGTTTAGTTAGCTAGTATATTTTAGTTGCTAACTCGATTGAATATGATATCGAGTGTCAGTCGCACCTCCCTTAGTTTTAAGTGTGACAACTTTGTATCAAAGCAGGTCGTGTCCCAGGGAGTCCACAACCTGTGTCAACTAGAGTCTTGCTTATGGGTGCGTTGTGAACCACACTTATAATCACGAGGCTACATGATGTTTAGGAATGGTTACATTTCTTTAGTTGATAAATTGTACTATACAACAAAATTATAAGAACATGTTAATCTAAATCGTGCTTTATCTTCCTTATCTAACAGGCTACCCACGCTTGGGAGATGGCACAATGATAGATAGGTATTGATCTAAGGAAAGGTACTAGTCATTGCCTACCTGGTCAAAGATATAGATTTCCTTTGGAGGCACATAGTGAAACTTCGCCACCAGCTTTCCCGACACCTGTTAGATCTAGTCCTTCTAAGGATCACAACGACTTTATAGACAGTATTTATGGATTATTAAGGGTGATGCATGCCTCCGTCACTGAGGTTGTGGTGTTGGATTCTTTTTGGATACGTGATGTAGCCACCCTCTGGTATGAGGCATGAGGCATGGGAGAGATCTAGAGGAACTGATGCTCCACCAATAGATTGAGAGAACTTCCTGGCCCATTTTTTCCATGGGAGGTTCGAGGGGCCTATCTTGACAAGCTTATCCGTCTAAAGCGAGGGAACATGCCTATGGGGGATTACGACCACATGTTTAATTCTTTGGTGAGATATGCAATAGATATTGTACATACCATGAGAGCCAAATTTCATCGTTATGTTGATGGTTTGGTATACCATATGATCAGATATAGTAGCATAGCATCCCTACATGATGATGTAAATATTTCTAGTATACAAGACTTTTCTCATATTAAAGATGACCTTTCTCAATGGATTTGTAACACCCGCAGGGATAGGGAGCATAGTAAGAGGTTCCCCTATAATGGGGTCTTATAGGGAGCCACAGGGTGATTTTAGGCCCCCACTCCATCGATATTTGCCTCGGCCAGCAAGTAGTGTTTTCTCATAGATGCAAGGACAATGGTTTGATCATTTAGGACCGTTGGTAGGAGAGTTCTATACATATGAGACATCCTATTCCTATATGTACATAGTGTGGTAAGCCGCACACTAGGCAGTGTAGATAGGGTTCGGGTGCATGTTATCATTATGAGAATATATGAAATTTTATTAATCGGTGCTCGAGGTTGAGCAGAGGTGAGCTAGCTTAGCCTTCAGGATCCACAACAACCTCTTAACCCTTAGTTCGTTCCCCACATCTAAGACCATAGATTACTCCAGAGCCATGGTAGGGGTAGAGGTGGGGGAGACACATCAAGTTCTAGTGGTGGCTAAAATCACTTTTATGCACTCATAGGCCGACAGGATTCCGAGGTATCTCTAAATATTTTCGTAGGTATATTGATGATATCTTCTCAAGTTGTTATTGCATTGATAGATCGTGTCTCTATATTTTCATATATTACTCCATTTTTTGATAAACTTGAAATGAAATATGATTTGTTGTCACAGTTAGTTGAGGTGTCTACACCGGTTGATGACTCTATTTTAGCTAGGTGTTCCTATCAAGGTTGAATGATGTTAATTAATTATCATCAAACCTCCGCTAAATTAGTTGAATTGATCATGCTAGACTTCGATTTCATTATGGGTATGGATTGATTGGCAGCTTGCCATGCTAATATTGATTATCGTGCAAAGATGGTCAAATTTCATTTCCTAGGTGAGCCAGTCCTTGAATGGAAAGGTAATGCAACCACACCCAAGGGAACGTTTATTTCATACCTTAGGGCTCGAACGTTGATTTTTATAGGATGTATATACAATATGGTTCAATTCAAGGATATTGATAAGGAGACAACAACTTTAAGTCAATTTCTATTGTAAATTAATTTCGGATGGTATTCTTTGACGATCTTCTAGGAATTCCCCAGAAAATTCATCCCTATGGAATGGATCCTATAGAGCAAAGGGAATTGAAGGAAAAACTGAAGGACTTGCTCGATAAAGCCTTTACAGGCCAAGTACATCCCTATGGGGTGCTTCAGTGATTTTTTTTCGAAAGAAAGATTGTTGCTTAAGAATGTGTATTGACTATAAGAAACTAAATAAAGTCACAATTAAGAATAAACACCCTCTTCCATTGATTTATGAATTTTTCAACTAGTTACAAGGTGCCAAATGCTTTTCCAAGATCGACTTGTGATCCGGTTACCGCCAGCTGCGTCTCAGGGATGTTGATATCCCAAAAACAACATTTAGGATGAGGTATGAGCATTTGAATTTCCTTGTCATATTTTTCGTGCTTACAAATGCACCCAACATCCTTTACAGATCTTATGAATTGGGTTTTCAAACCATTCTTGGATGAATTTGTGATTATTTTTATTGAAAAAATCCTAATATATTCATGGTCAGAAGTCGGGCATGCAAACTACTTGCGAGTTGTATTGCAGTCTCTCCAAGATTACATGTCATGTGTTAAATTCTCTAAATGTGAATTTTGGCTAACTTCTGTAGATTTTCTTGGTCATGTTACTAACAGTGATTGTATCAAGTTTGATGGACAAGAGATTGAAGAAGTGATGACTTGGGTGAGGCCCTTGAATCTAATAGAATTTCATATTTTTTTAGGCTTGGAAAGGTATTATGGAAGGTTTGTGGAGGGATTCTCCTCTATCTTTGCACCACTGAATAAATTGACACATAAGGCAACTAAGTTTTAGTGGACTGAGGCATATGAACAAAGTTCTCAGGAGCTAAAGAAAAGTCTTACCACAACACCTATGTTAACTATTTCGGATGGCACTAAGGGTTATGTTGTATATTGTGATACTTTAAGAATTGGCCTAGTATGGCAAGGTTAGCGCATACTCCTCTAGACAGTTGCGAAAACATGAACAACACTATCCTACTCACGATCTTAAGTTGGCTGCAGTTATCTTTGCCCTAAAGATTTGGCGGCATTATCTATACAGGGTTCATATTGATATTTTCACCGATCACCAGAGCCTTCAGTATTTATTTAAGCAGAATGAGTGGAACCTATGAAAAAGGAGATGGCTAGAATTACTAAAGGACTACGATGTTGACATTTTATATAATCCCAACAAAGCTAATATTGTTGCTGATGCGTTCAATCGGAAGTCCATGGGTAGTCTAAGTCATGTTGAAGCTTATAAGGTTGAAACTATAAAAGATCCATCCCAGCTAGCTAGTTTGTAGGTATACTTGGTAGATGAAGAGGGTAGAGGTGTTGTCATTCAGAATACAGAAGAATATTCCTTTGTTACTAAAGTTAAAAGCGGCAACATGAAGATCCAGAGCTTATGATACTAAGAAAAAAAATCCACAATATCACAAACCTTTATTTGAGCTAACTAAAAATGGAGTCATTAGATACCAGGGTCGCTTATGTGTACCGAAAGTTGGAGAGCTTGATGCAAAGATTATTTTTTAGGCCCATTATTCTAGATATGCAGTTCAACTTAGAGTGAAGAAGATGTATCGAGACCTTCGACATATCGATTGGTGGAATGACATGTAAAAATATATTGCGGAAATGCTAGATGAATATCCTAACTGTCAGCAAGTTAAACCAGAATATCAGAGGCCTTGAGGCAAACTCAGTATATTAAGCTTATGTTATGGAAATGGGACATGATAAATGTGGACTTCATCACTAGTTTTCCTCGCACTCCATGGAGGTATGATTCTATTTGGGTAATAACAGATAGGCTGACAAAATCTGCTCATTTCTTTCCAGTTAGGATGACATATTCAGCCAAAGATTATGCTAGGCTTTACATTCAGGAGACTGTTTGCCTTTATGGGGTTCCATTATCTATTATATTTGATCGAGGGGCTCAGTTTATATCATATTTTGGAGATCTTTTCAGAAGGGGTCTAGGCACTCAGATAAATACTAGCACCGTTTTTCATCCACAAACTAATGGACAAGCAGAGTGTACTATTCAAATTGTTAAGAATATGTTTCGTGCATGCGTGCTAGATTTTAAAGAAAGTTGGTATGAACATCTACCTCTTATTAGGTTTGCTTATAATAATAACTTCCAAGCTAGTATTTAGACGGCTCCTTACGAAGCACTATATGAGCAGAATGTAGGTCGTCGATTGGTTGGTTCAAGGTCGGAGAAGCAGAGTTGCTAGGTCCCAATCTAGTCAAACAAGTGATTGAAAAGGTAAAGCTTATTAGAAATTGGTTGCATACAACACAAAGTCAGCAGAAGTTTTATGCATATATTTGATGACGAGACTAAGAGATTGATGTAGCAAATTGGGTTTTCCTGAAAGTATTCCTTATGGAGGGTTTCATTCATTTCAGAAAATAAAAAAGGGAAGCCTAGTCCTAGGTAAGTTAATTCGTATAAGATTATTTGGAAGATCGATAGGGTGCCATACAAACTTGATTTTCCTTTATAATTGGAAGCAGTCCATCATGTGTTTCATGTGTCTATGTTGTAGAAGTGCATTAGAGATCTACGTATTACGCACATTGAGAATATTCACATTGCTGAAGATTTGTCTTATGCAGAGGTACCACTGGCTATTTTGGATTGACAAGTAAGAAAGATTCAAACTAAAGAAGTAGCTTTCCTGAAAGTATTATGGTGAAATAAAAATGTCGAGAAAATGACTTGGGAAGCTAAGGAGGAAATGAGGAAGAAGTACCCCCAGATATTTACGAATTAAGTTGAGCCAAATTTCAACAACTGAAAATTATTTCTTTACAACAAGTTAACTGGATATAAATGTCTTGAAAGTGCAATTTATGTATTGTTGCGAGATAGCTATACGAAGATTAGTAGTTGGAATTTTTAGAATTTGATTTTTTTTCAGTTTGTGAAAGTAAGAAATATAGTCTCACAAAGAAATTTGACACGCAGGGGTACACCCTAGATATAACACGGCGTACTTGACCCCGAAGGGGTCTCATACAAGCCCTTAGCATTCATAACATAAGATAATAGAAAAGCACAAAATTTAAAAAAACTTTTATTCATACAATCGAAGTTTTTTCATATAAGCAAGTGGAAGTCTTTTACTGCACTTTTGTCTCAAATCATCTAATACAACTTTAGAATAAAACTCTTGGGACAAATCCCATACAATAGTCTCAACATGAAAATAAAAGACATAAAGGAACAAGTGGGTTTTGTCCTCTAAGCTATGATGACTCACCAAAATCTTCAACTCCTTTACTCCTTAGAAACCTAGCTTCAATATTGGAACTCAATCTCCGATCCCTACATTTGATGAGAATGTAGGCAAAGTATGCGTTAGTACAAAATGTACTAAATATGTTAGCAAACATAACATCATAAGAGCATAATATCATAAGGGTTAGTCAACTTAAGACATAATTCAATACTTCATGAAACATCAACTATAAGCATGAGAGACAATAACATTATCATAAGTAAAGTCTCCAACATTAGCATTATTTAAGCCTTGCTCAAATCTTAGTCATTCAAATCATAAAGGGGCTATTCTCAAGTAACCTCAAAGCATACTTGTACAATGCATGAATAGCATCCCATAATACCATCCAAGCTAAGTACCACTTTTTGGTCATCTTAATCATAGTTTATATGCATGGTCAAGTCTTAGGCTTTCATACCATAAGAGTACTATACCCCCTAAGTAATGCATGAAAGGCATCACATAATATCATTCACACTAAGCATAACCTTGAAGTCACCATATGCATACTTACCATTCATTTGGTCTCATTCTTAGCTTACTTCATATAGACAAGGGAACTATCACCTTTAGTCAATCATATCATGGAAGGCAACTATGGCAACAATCCAAGCTAAGCATACATCATATAGTCAAATCTATTCTTAGGACGTGCTCACAATACTTCCTTGAAGCAATCTAGTTTCATCATATACATGCTATTTAGGTTAGGGACTTGTCCCTCGTACTCATAAAAGTCATGGAAGGGTACTTCTTTACCTAGTCCAAGACAAGTCATTACTCATGAATAGTCATAATCCACCTATTCAAGGCTACCAAGGAATAGTTCTATTACTCAATACAAGTTATGCGTACAACACATAAGAGACATACTTCATAAGTAGCTTCAAGTTATACTTGTACAATGCATGAATAGCATCCCATAATACCATCCATGCTAAGTACTACTTTAGGCTATCATACTGCAATGATTACTATTTATCATTCTCGACTACCAAGGAATAGCACCCTATTAGGCTAAACCAAGCTACCAAGGAATAGTCACTACATAAGTCTAGACCAAGCTACCATGGAAAGACATACTATCATGAAAATCCAAGCTATTCTAGGAGGGGTACAAGTGTTCCATCCTCTCTACCATGCAAAACATCCTATGATGATAATGCAAGCTACCCTTAGGAGAGTATGATTCCTCAATCCTAAGCTACCATGAAATGGTCTTGGCCTAACCAAGTCATGGTATCATGAAGGCATTCTACAATGCTAGTTCAAGCTACCCTTAGGAAAGTATATGTCCTCAATCCTAGGCTACCTTGACTACTACTAAGTCAACCTACCATGAAAGCGTCTTGCAATTCTAACTCAAGCTAACCTTAGGAGAGTATGGTTTCTCAATCCTAAGCTACCATGAAATGGTCTTTTCTTACCAAGTCAAGCTATACATGAAGACCTCACATATCACAACTTCAAGATATTCTAGTCTAACATGTTTTGATCCATTTTAGGTGATTAGCTTTTTAACCTAGAATCAATATATGTGAGAAAACCTTTCACATTCTACATAATCTAATTCTACTCATGTCTATATACTCCTCTTCTTGAACAAATACTACTAACAACATCAAATTCTAGAAGGTCATCTCTAATTCTTCACCTTCACCTTTCATGGCTTAAACCCACATATTTCAATATCATCAATTGGACTAGGGTTAACCATGGAAACACATAATTTCATCATATTATCACAATTCAATGTTAAATCAATCTTAATTAGGTATTATCCACTCAATTGGAATCATACCCAACACTACCCACAACATAGGAAGAAACTCTAGCTTAGATTGGGTTTTATCTTGATAATTGGGGGGAATCTAATGGGCTCTATGGGTGGAAGAACTCATAGATGAATAAGCTAACATACATTGATTCAATGCCCTTACACAAGCTTTCAACAATGGAGTCTTGTTTTCTACCTAAGCTTCAAGCTCTATCTTCTTCTTCTTCAAGTCTTGAGTTTTCTAGAGAGAGAAATATTTGAGTGGAGAGTATTTTGGAGGTTTTCTTTGGATTCTAGGGAGAATGACTTAATTGAGGAAACCATGAGTCTAAAAAGTTTATATATTTTACTAGGGAAGAATAATTCAATGTACTATCAATTTAGGGAAATAACTAAAGACCCCTAAGTTTTAACACTAAATCTGCCAACCATGCCCAAATTGTCTCACCAAGTGGACCCTTGTCCGCCAAATTTTCCAGCAGCTCATTAAGTGGAGCAGGCCACTTTGGCGATGGGGGAGGCAGATTGGCGATTCGCCAATCCAACCGGCGAGCCCCGACTTGGCTCGCACAAACATCCAGTAGATATGACAAGGGGACAACCCACTAGGCGATCCCAAGTGCACTTTGGCGCCTAGCCAAGTCACTTGGGCGACTATGCTTCCCCTCGCCAAGCTGGCTTAGGGGATAAAAGGTTTTCCCTAGTGAATCCTAGGTCCCTTAGGCCCTTTCCCCCTACCAAGGCTTGACAACCCCACACACTAAGTCCTAGGTTAGCCTACAAGATTACGGGGTGTTAAAATTTTACGATTCTAACCCTTGCTTCAAACTTTGAAACCTTCACGTAAGTCTCCAGTTTAGTCTACTAGTTTCCGAGGTATTACAATATCTCCGCCTTGGGATCATTCGTCCTCGAATGACGATTCTAAACACTTCTTAAAGGAAATGACTCTATACTAATAGCCCATCATGCATGCAATACATCTAAATGCACACAACCAAGGAGGAAAACTTCCACTCCAAGCTAAACATACGCAATGCAACACAAGGGAGTAGGAACTACATCTACTAACCCAAAATGCATGAACTTCCATATCTACTCATATTCAAGGATGAACGAGTTTCTCCTATCTAAGACATGCTCATTAATTCATCTTATGAAGTCTATATGTAACTCTACTCAAATGCACTACAACATGAGGCAAAACAATGCATATAAGTCATTTCTATCGAGACCTAAACTTTCTCATGAACATGCATATAAAGAAATCATGGCAACAGATAAGCACACAATAATCTTGCTAGATAGGCATACCATCTCCCCCTTGGGAGTAAGACTATACAAACTCTTCTAAACATCATTCATACTAAGGACAACTTCAAAGTCCAACATAAAAAGTCACAAAAGACAAGAAATACAAAAATTACTAAATCCTGAAACACATACCGGTAGCAACATAAGGAGATCACACTTGATCTTCTCTAGATTAAAGAGCATAAAACCTATCTTGTTTTGAGGCGCCGGATCTATACCACTAGAAGCAACTTACTTACCCTCTCTTCTTGTAGCCCTTGCCTTAGGACAACCTTTCATCTTGTGGCCACTCTCACCATAACTAAAGTGACCTTCTTTACCGGCCAAAACCCTACCCTTATGGCTCTTGCCACACCTAGCACAAGGGGACCATAGGGACTCATTACCAGCCCCTTGTGGCCTAGGGGTAGACACCCTCTCATTCTTATACTTAGGAGCATTAGAAAAGTCTTTTCCGGAAAACTTTTGTCGATTCCTAGAACGACCATGTCCATCAGACCCATCATGAAAGGACTCATTATTATCCACCCTAGACCTCTTTTTCTCTATAGATTTTTCCTCTTCAAGTTTATCTTCCTAAAATTTGTTGAGCATACACCATAAGACGTGAGATAACCATATCATCATGGAGCATTGCCGTACGACATTCTTTTGCTACCACCTTGGACACACCCATCAAATACCTACTCATCAAATACCTCAGACTTGGTACCATAGATGGAGCATACTTAGACAATAGAGTAAATTTCAAGGAATACTCTTTAACACTCATACTACCTTGGTTAAGGTTGATGAATTCTTCCACATTAGCCTCCCTCAAATCCCAGGGAAAGAACCTATCTAGGAATGCCTTCTTAAACACCTCCCACTCTATAGGACTAGCTTCTACCGGCCTAGCATCTTTCCATTGTTCATATTACATTTGAGCAACATCCTTTAATAGATAAGAGGATAGTTCCTCTTTTTCTACCGAAGTCACCCCAATGATAGCTAGCACCTTATAAACCCATTAGGATCCTCTTACATTTTGGAGCCACTAAACTCCGGAGGGTTCATCCTCAAAAATTCTCTCACCCTAGAAGCAGCCATCCCCCTTATTGGGTTTGCCGGAGCTACCACCTCCCTATTCACTTGTGCCATCATGGCTTGGGCCAATATTAAGAAGGCCGACCTAATCTTCGCATTTGACATATCCGGAGGATCAATGAGAGCTTGAGGAAAAGCTTGGTGTGGAACTTGGAGAGGAATCTCTTGATCCACATTGCCTTCCATATACACCATAATCTAATTCTAATCATATCTATATACTCCTCTTCTTGAACAATTACTACTAACAACATCAAATTCTAGAAGGTCATCTCTAATTCTTCACCTTCACCTTTCATGGCTTAAACCCGCATATTTCAATATCATCAATTGGACTAGGGTTAACCATGGAAATATATAATTTCATCATAATATCACAATTCAATGCTAAATCAATCTTAATTAGGTATTATCCACTCAATTGGAATCATACCCAACACTACCCACAACATAGGAAGAAACCCTAGCTTAGATCGGGTTTTATCTTCACAATTGGGGGAAATCAAAGGGGGCTCTATGGGTGGAAGAACCCATAGATGAATAAGCTAGCATACCTTGATTCAAATCCCTTACACAATCATGCAACAATGGAGTCTTGTTTTTTACCTAAGCTTCAAGTTCTATCCTCTTTTTCATGTCTTGAGTTTTCTAGAGAGAGAAATATTTGAGTGGAGAGTATTTTGGGGGTTTTCTTTGGATTCTAGGGAGAATGACTTAATTGAGGGAAACTTGAGTCTAAAAATCTTATATACTTTACTAGGGAAGAATAATTCAATGTACTATCAATTCAGGGAAATAACTAAAGACCCCTAAGTTTTAACTCTAAATCTGCCAACCATGCCCAATTTGGCTCGCCAAGTGGACCCTTGGTCCGCCAAATTTTCCAGCTGCTCATTAAGTGGAGCAGGCCACTTAGGCCATGGGGGAGGCAGCTTGGCGATTCACCAATCCAATCGGCGAGCCTCGACTTGGCTCGCACAAACATCCAGTAGCTATGCCAAGGGGACAGCCCACTAGGCGACCCCAAGTGCACTTTGGCGCCTCGCCAAGTCACTTGGGCGACCATGCTGCCCCTTGCCAAGTTGGCTTGTGTGAGAATAGGTTTTCCCTAGTGAATCCTAGGTCCCTTAGGCCCTTTCCCCCAACCAAGGCCTGACAACCCCGCACACTAAGTCCTAGGTTAGCCTACAAGATTACGGGGTGTTAAAATTTTACGATTATAACCCTTGCTTAAAACTTTGAAACCTTCACGTAAAGCTCCAATTTAGTCTACTAGCTTCCAGGGTATTACAAAAGTACTAGAGACAAAAAAAAATAACCAACGAATTGTATTGATTCATTCGCACACCAATGTTCTTAAGGTGGAGGGGGGGAGAATGCCCATATGTTTTTCTAAATCTTGTAAAATATATATGGTGTGGAGTGGCGTAGTGATAAACGTTCATCTACACCTCATCCAATACTAGGTGTAGGCAATCGTATGCTAGTATAAAACCCAACAAAATGTTACGGTCGAACCCACAGGGAGCGGTACAGTACAGAATTCAATTACGAAGTAAGGATTGTGGTTTAATCAGTTATAGAAGTAGACATTGTCGAAATCAAACAAACTAAGTTAAAGCTTTGACAACAAATGTCAGATGGGGGTTTTAAAAGTGTCAATTAACAACTACTATAATCGCTAAAACAAAGGAGATAATCAAATAGATATAAGTTCTTGGGGATAGGATCGATTATAGACCAATTTCGTTATATGGGTAATTGTATATTACTAACAATTACTAAATCTCAGTGGGTAGGCTAGACTATAGATGTAATAGCTTTCTCTTGAACAACTATTACGATTCAAGCGAGTTCTCTCGAACCTCGACAAGCATGCTAATATAACCAGCCCAATACCTCATTTTATCCACTCTCTCGAGCTAGATAGGTAGGATTGAGTGAAGATTCACTCTCTCGAGTTGAACCCACAACCACTCAAAGCCTACAAATGCCAATATACAACCTTAGTTCTACACCTCTCTCTCAAGCAAGCATAGAACGCTAAATTAAAATTGCAATTTTCACTACAATTCATGAATTGAACCTCAGCTATAAATCAGGCCCACTTTGAAACAACATATAAATTAGTAAACAACGATACCCATAAGCTAATTAGACAAATAATCACATGATCACACCCCAAGAAGTGGGGTTTTAGCTACTCATCATAAAAAGGAAGAAATCAATACCCATTATGTTCTCCATAATCTGGGTATTGCAATCCAAGACTTTACAATGATTCAAAATGCTCAAAATGAAAAACCCACTTCGAAATCAACTTGAAAACTCCTCAAAACCCTCCACAAAAATAGCAAAAACAATGTTTCAGTTAAAGATATGAGTTTCACAATGATAGGATACCCAGAACTCTTTTCAAAAATCAATTTATACTCTTTCAGATTCTAGCCATCGAGGTCAATCAGCGAGATAAGTCGTGTGTCGCCAAACAGGTCGGCGACTCGCCCATCGCCTCTATCTATCACCTTTTTAGCTCGTGCTCTCACCACTTTTCAATGTAACTTTAGGAGATCTAAGTCAGGGTCTCCAATTGTTTCGGCGCTGCGTCGTTTGATCATTTAAATCGATGATTGGCTTGCTCTTTTATTGATAGTTTTGTGACATTTGGCGGGCTAAATCTGCTTCGCCAATTCAATCGGTGAATCGCTGATATATACCATACCTCGCCTAATTTCTCTCACACAAGGGGTGGCATCCTGTAACTTTCAGCGAGCGAAGAGGCCACTCGGCGAATCGTCGATTGGCTTTGGCGATCTTCAGCTTTTTGTTATCTTCAACCTTTTTCATCTTTTTCACCCCCTTTTTGCCCAGTAATGTCCTTGCCTTACTCCTTTGCCTTCTTTGTTGTATTTAACATGTTAACATCAGTTCAGAGCATAAATTAGGCATTTGAGGACAATAAACTATCAAAACAAAGCCCTAAGTGAGTCGAAATCTTAGACTCATCACATAGTTTTATGAGTTGTATATGACTTGGTATAGTATATTGGAGAGTAAGACTTCAAATGGATGGTAATATCAAGGAACTAAACTAAAGTTTTAAGTCAGAGGAATACCTCAAACAAAGGTTTGGGGTTTAAAGAAATGACTCGAGTTGCACCTTACCCGTTTGAAAGGTTTAAATTAATATGTACCTTTGAAATAAGCCTATGAGTGTCTAATGTGCTATGAATAATGGGTTATGAGGTGTTATAATTGCACAATGTTCATATTTTATTTTTTGAAGTCAAGAAAAGTAGTGAAACAAAGGTCGGCAAAAGTTATCGTAAGTTTCTCTAATTATAAATTTCCTAATCTTTGGGTCAAATATCTTGGATGTTTTATCAAATAAATAAGTATTTAAAAATGCCAACACCTATAAAATCAAATATCTATAAATCTAGTTTACAACCACAAAACCTCACATCAAACCGACATTTGAGTAAAAATTATGAGTGTTTTACAGTGAACTCTACGGGCAGAATCCGAGTCACGAACTAGGGCGGGTCAAAAAATACGGTAAGTCAATTATTTGATGTTTTAACCCATAAAAATATTTATTTTCAGTTTATAACCAAAAATAAATCTTAAGAGAGGGTTCCAATGGTGTTCTTGAGTGATGAAGATGCATTTTTAGTAATTTCTATCATTATAGTTTGTCCTCGTTTTTAGAAACGTGACCTCTACACGTGACAATCATTTTCCCCTTCTATTAGTTGTGTTTTGAGCTAGTTTTGGAAGATATAACTTGGTAGTTATTGGTGGTTCTTCAAGGCTTACACTTTATTTGCTAAGGTAATATATGTCAGGACTCTTTTATGATTATTTTTACAAAGTTCTACGGACGTTTAATCAAGTTAGGACCATATGACAAATTTGTTGATTTAAGCTCAATTAATTTTTTTATAGGTGCATATAAGATGCGTATATATAGTGTTCACGAATTTTAGGACGTAAGGAAAAACTTTCATGAAGAAACTACGGGCATACAGGCGTCCGTTGGAAATGTATGTTAAGGCTAAGCTCTGTCCTTCCTTTTAAAGTGACTCTTGGGAAATTCCTTAAACGCCAAATGCGATATTTTACTATTTTTTTGCTAGAAAGACCTTCTATGAAAGGCATTGGGATCGCAACTGAATTATTTTCATGATGCTATTATGTTGATATTCCACTTGTTTGGGTAAATATGGTACTCGACGCCTACATATCATTTTATTGGCTTTCTTGACTATATGTGCATATGTATGAATTTTTATTTTTATTTTTGGGTAGTGTGACTTACAAAGATTATGGAAGACATTTAATATTTGAAACCAGTCCTCCTTCCTCGCTAAAGTGTACTTTGAAAAATCTTTAAAGTAATACACTATTTTCAAAACTCTCAAATACAATGTGTATGTTTAAACTATTAAAACACTTGATTTTTGAAATTCTTTCTTTTATAAATTATCAAGGAACCAAGTGAAGCACCTTAAGATTGTTATGAACATCTTCAAGGTTAAGTTATCTTTCTAAAAATTGAGTTAAGTTTTCAATCTTATTTGGAAAACATATGAGGTTCCAAGAGACATTTACATGTTATACGAAAGTGATTACGGGATTATGAGAATAAGAGTATCGACGGACCAAGATTGGCAACATGGTTATGGTAACATATATGCATTACAAATCCATGACATGACATGTTATGCACTCTAGTCCCGAGCTATAATGGGAGGCATGGGGACTATTGCCTATATTTATACATATGAGACACATATGGCCACAAGTTGACGAATATGATACCGGTTAGCAATCAAAAGGCACCACCATTGCTAGCACTTTGTTCATTTGCATCTATATAAATATATATGTATTTACGACATACGAGTACACGAGCATACCATGCATATTTGATTAGTTGGAGGTCAAATGTCAGCCATGGAGATTATTTGAGTTTCAGTTTTATGTGGTATCTCTATTATGCTTTTTATAGTAGGTACTTATGATTCTACTCTCCACCTTACATACCGATACATTTTTATTCGTAGTGATGTCCCATTGCCTAGATCTCTACTTTTTTTTGTTTCGTGCTAGCAAGTCCATGCAGGGATTCTGATCGACCCACCCGCTAGGATTCGTGTTCAACTGTATGTTGGTAAGCTCCATCTTATCCAGGAGCTTTCAAAGGATGTTTAACTTTATTCTACAGTTTGGGTATAGTCGGGCCTTGTCCAACAGTGCTTATGTCACTCGTAGAGGCTATTGTTGACACAATATTTTGGGTTTCTTTTTGTAGGTGTCAATCTTCAGCCCCTAGGTTTGGCATGTATATATATGTGTGTGTGTGTATGTCTTGTATAGAGACCTCATCGACTAGCTAGTACTTCTTTATTTTTCTCTTGTCTACCATTGTTTATATTTCTTATTGTTATTTAGGTCATGATCTTAATAGTCAAGGCTTCATATTTAAGATGTTGTGCTGCCCAATCTCTTGGGCCTGCAGTTTAGTTAGCTAGTATATTTCAGTGACTAACTCGATTGAACGGTATTGAGTGTCAATTGTGCCTTCCTTAGTTTGGGGAATGACAACTCTAAACAACGAAACATAGGCACTTTCATGGAAATGGCCTGGAGGGCCATGACATGTTTAAATATGTATCTAATCATCTATATCTATATGTATATAAAGGAGAAGTAAAAAGTGCCACATGTCAGCACTACAAAATTTCTCCATTTTTTTGTATTAAAAATTGAAATTTTAAATTTTAAAATACTTTAAATCTGCATTGGTTGGTAATTTTAAAAAATAACTTATTCTACACGTGAATAATGTTGAAAATTTTTTTACTTATTATTTTTTGTAATTAGAATTAGAATTAGAATATATAGTTTTATCCCATGTATTTGTGACTATAATTGTGAATAACTAACTAAATATTATCATGTTTCTTTATATATTTCCTAAAAATAATTTTTTAATCACAATTAAAATGTAAATTTGCAGTTTTAAAATACTTTCGAAATATGCAGTTTTAAATACTTTTGAAATACCTTTTAATAAAAAAGGCAATGAAACTTCACAATTAAAATAAACCGAATTTGTCACACGTTGGCTTCTTTTTCAAAAATAATACGCAACAAATAAATAAAATTTTAAGAGCCTTTAAATTTTAAATCACAAAAAAACTGTCAATAATTTTAAAAAACAAAACTGCCAATTCAAAAATATTGTAACTTCCACCTGCTTTGTGATCATATAGATAGATTTTTCATTCTTTTCCACGATCTCTGTATCATTTTGCATTTATTGATTTTCTTGAAAAACTTTTAGGGCATCAATTTACAAAAAAAAAAATTATGAATGAAAGAAGATATTTTAAGTTTTACCAAAAAAAAAGAAGAGTGCAGATCATATCTTTGTTCTCAGTTTCATATTTGTGTTGTTACGAAATGAATTTGAAATGCGTTTTCAATTGATTCATCTTTTTGTTTCTTTCTGAATTTATATTATTTTTATCGACATTATAAAATTAGAACTATGATTTGCAGGTTGAAGTACACTTTATCACAGATCGAAGAATTCTCCACCAGGTAAAACTCAAAACTTGAGTCTTTATTTCCTTTTCTATTATATATTTTAATTATAAATAAAATCCAAATAATGACATTTGCTACAAAAATTCTTATAAAAAAATGTTTCTCCATTGAAACTCAACTAATGTCGTCATCAATTTAAGTGCATTGGAAAGGCATAGAGTTCTTCGATTGACCTTAAAAGTTTTTATTTAGTACTAATTAAATCATCTGATGAATTTTTTTTATTTGATCATTCTTTCTTCTAAATATGTGGAAGTCATAAAATGAGAAGAAACATGTACATGTTTGATTTTGTCATTATTATATTATTATTAACCCACCATTACACAAAATTCATTACATTCTCGAATTTTCAGTTTCAATTAATTAAATTTAAATTAGAAAACAAAAAATTTATCAAAAACTATCAATTTACAAAAAGATGCAAAAAAAATAAAAAAAATAAAAATAGGAAAAAGGATCTGAAAAATACTCTAATTTTGACCAAAATTGCTTGTTACGATACCAAACTTTATGGAGGACCTTTTACCCCTGCACTATTTAATAGTGTATTTTAAAGGTATATATGTGTCCACGTGGACACATTACTATTTATGATGTCCACGTAGGCACATATATACCTTTAAAATACACTATTAAATAGTACAGGGGTAAAAAGTCTTTTCCAAAGTTTGGTATCGTAACGCAATTTCGGTCAAAGTTGAAGTATTTTTCAGACCATTTTCCCAAATAAATAAAAGAAACTGTCAATTGACATAATCAAAAGCTGTCAATTTACAATATTATTAAAGTTTTTTTCTAAAATTTAAATTTAAATTCTAATAATTTCTAGGACAATATTAAAAGAATTTTGAAAAGAAAGAAAAGTTAATATTATTAAAAGAATTTTGAAAAGAAAGAAAAATTAATATTGAATATTTAAAATATCATATTTCATAAAACCTAATAATGGTATTTAATAAGCCATTAATAATTAATTTAAACTAAAAGATAAAATATAACCAGATTAGTTTAATCAAAATTAAAATTTAAATATTAAGTAAATAGTTAGGTTAAAAAATAAAGTATATATTTATAATAATTTTTTTTAAAAAAAGAAAAAGCATAAAGTAAGAAGAGAAAGAAAAAAAGGAAAAAATATGTAAATAAAAGGGCAAATTATAGAAATCACATAATTTTAAGGCAAAATTACTATTTATCCCTTAAAAGTTCATAATTACAGAAATCCCTCAAAACGGATACAATAAGATAAGCACTAATACATTAATCTGATGCGCGAGATACATTAATTATTAAGTAAGATACATTACATTTTATACATGATACACTAATCTGATGTACATTTTATACATGATACACTAATCTGATGCACGAGATACAATAATATAAGTGCGCGAGATACAATAATATAAGCGTTGATACATTAATCTGATGCGCGAGATACATTTTCTGATGCGCGAAAATGAGGAATTTTGGAAATTTATAAAACTTATAGGGGATAATGGTAATAAGTAAACTAAAAGGTGGAATTTCTATAATTTTTCCTAAATAAAACTACGCACATCCATTGCCCCCTCTATCCCCACTAATTCATAAACACACACATGCACGATTTTAATATTTATAAAATACGCTGTCTTAATAGTTTCAGATCCTATATTTTTAAAACTGTATTTCTATAAAAATATGCTTAAGAGAAAAATATCGTATTTTTAAATATATTTGTTTATATATACTTAGATTTTAAAATTTTAATTGTTTTTTAATTTTATATATATAAAAACAAAACTTCAAACCAAAAAGTTTACTACCAAATAATAATAAAAAAATGATAGTTGTAGGACAAACCACCAAAATATTTGTACTTGAAAAAATTGATGGCAAAAATTGTTTTAGCATCCGCAAACTTTTTAAATTATTTTTAAAATAATCTTAATTTTCTTAAGAGAGAGATTATTTAATTAGTTTTCTAATCTACAGAAAAGATTGAAGATTTAATTAGTTTTCTAATTTAAAAAGAATTTTAAAAAGATAAAAGATGATATGTTAGTGGAGAATTTTAGCCCCAAATAATTTCAAATTTTAAAATGAATATTAAATCTGAAGTTTTAATTTCAAATTTTAAATTGTCGTGAGGGTAGCGATTAGTTTTTAAATTAAAAAAAAAAAAAAAAAAACATACACGACGATAGTTAATGGAAAATTTTAAGGAGTGTTTTAGTGGATAGTTATTAGTTAAAATCTCCTATTATTTGGACATCAACCAATTTTAATTTTATACGTAGTAAGATTTAACTAAAAAAATAATTGGATTTAAACATTTTTATAGTTCTACATTGCTATTATAAAAATATATAATTAAATTGAAAGATAAAATTTGAATTAAAAACTAACTATATTTTAGATAAAGCCAAATTTCAATCTATTATTTTCTAAATAAACTAATTTTTCCATTAAACTTCTTATTTTATCCTCTAAATTTAGTTCGTTGGTTATACATTACAACACTTAAATTCGTAATTCTTTATTTAAATAAAACGGGAATATATATAGACAGCTTTAGAACTCCCCATTTAAATTTTTACTCAAACAAAAACTCTAAAAGCATATTAAGAAAAAAATTACAATAAAATTTTAGAAAATATGAAACTTCACGGTAAAAAGATTTAAGAAAAATTATGTAATAATTAAAATAAAATGAATTGCCATTTTAAAATCGAAACCAAAATTTTAAAATTTATTTTTAAAATACTTTAAATTAATGTTATATAACCATTTTACAAATTTTTATATTTTTATATTTATAAAAATTAAAAATTAAATATTTAAATGATGTGTTTTAAAATTAAAAATTAAAAAAATATTATTTATATAAATAAAAACAGGAATATAAATAGACAGTTTTAAAACTTTCCATTACAGTCCCACTCAAAAACATACTCTAAAACCATATTAATTAAAAATTAATAAATTAAACAAACAAATTTTAAACTGTAATATTTATATAAAGATAAAAATTAAAAATTAAATATTTGAATGATATTTTTTAAAATTAATAATTAAAAATAATAATTAAATTTTTTATTTAAATAAAAACGAGAATATAAATAGGCAGTTTTAAAACTTTTCATTACATTCCAACTCAAACACAAACTCTAAAACCTGATCAAGTAAAAATTAGTAAATTAAACAATTACACAAATTGTATTTCTTTTAACAGAATAAAATACTAACAAAAATTAGACAATTTTAAAAATCAAAAAATAATTTAAAATTCTTTTATATATGTATCTTAAATTAACCAAAAATAATTAAAAAGATTAACCAACTAAAAAATTCTTTTAAAAATATAAATTACAAAATTGTATTTTGCAAAAAAAAAAAAAAAAGACACATGTAATTGCAGTTAATTGTTTTAAAATAGTGGGATCAGTTTTAAAAATCAGTAACTATAATTAGTTAAATTATTTCAAATTCGTAATTTTTTTAATTGATATTTTAAAACTAAAATTTAAAAAAACTATAAATTCTTTATTTAAATAAAACGGGGTATAAATAGACAGTTTTAAAACTCCCCATTAAATTCCTACTTAAACACAAACTATAAAACAGATTATGGGGGGGAAATACAATAAAATAAACGAATTTTAAAAAATAAACTTCCCACTAAAAAGATTTACATAAAATTGTCTAATAATTAAAGTAAAATGAATTGCCATTTTAAAATTAAAAAATTCAAAAGAAATATTCTTTATTTAAATAAAAACAAGAATATAAATAGGCAGTTTTAAAACATCTCATTACATTCCCACTCAAACACAAACTCTAAACTTATTAATCAAAAATTAATTAAATTAAACAAATAATATCACACAATTTGTAAATTTTAATGTTTATATAAAGAAAAAACTTAAAATTAAATATTTGAGTGATATTTTTAAAATTAAAATTAAAAATAATAATTAAATTCTTAATTTAAATAAAAAGAGAATATAAATAGGCAGTTTTAAAACTTCCCATTACATTCCAACTCAAACGCGAACTCTAAAACTTGATTAAGTAAAAATTAGTAAATTAAACAAATTATATTACACAGATTGAATTTCTTTAAATATAATAAAATACTAACAAAAATTCAACAATTTTAAAATTCAAAAAATAACTTGTTATAATATTATTCTATTAGCTAATTATAGCTATAGACATAATATTTTAATAATATAATTATTAAATTGTGTATTAATAATATTAATTTAATATGCTCAAAAAAATAAGTTAATGAATTGTGTCATCATTTTAAAAATATACATTACTAAGTGCATAGTAAATTTTAATAGTTATCTTTAATTTAAAATATCCGCGCAACGTGCGGGTACGTATACTAGTTATCTTAAAAGCATGAACTCCTAACTTGAATGTTAAATTACTATAATATCCCTAATTTAGGTTGTGACTTTTTTCGAAGGGTTTTTGTTTTTAGATAAGTTGTGACTTTTCCAAAGAATTGTGATTTTTCCAAAGAGATGTGACTTTTTCAATAAGTTGTGACTTTTTCAAAGGGTTGTGACTTCTTGGAAAGGTCGTGACTTTTTTCAGATAAGACACAAAAAATACTTATTCATACTTCCCTTTGTTGACTATAAATAAAGGAATTTCCTCTAACTTTTCAACAACAATTTTTTTTAATCTTCTACTCTTCTTCTTCTTGCATTTTAAAAAATTTCGTGTTATTTATTGTCGTTGAGTGAGTTCGAAGTTTAGCGGAATATGTGGTACCACTATTCTGATGAAGTAAATTGTTATATCCTAAGAGAGTATATTCTTTAACCTCGAGTACTTGAGGAAAATAACTCTAATGATATAATAATTTTTTTTTTGCTTAGTATATACATTAGTATGTAATGTTCCACTATATGAAGTTAACATGATGTAGTCTAAATTCATTTGTTTTTGTTAACAATTTCTCTTGTGATGTAGATATATGCTTCTGAATATATTTTCAAAATTATTAAACTTCTCAAAAGTTAGAGAATTGTCATGATTTATTTTTTATGCCCAAGACAAAAGAATGACTTTATTTATCAATGCTACTTATTTGATTTAAATTGTCAGGAAGTTTGCTTCAAAATATTTATTATTATTATATAAACATTGCCTTTTGTTTTACTAATTACTATTTCTTAATATTTCAATATTTTCAACGAAGAAAAGTTCATATGACTTGTAATAACATCAGTTGAAGTTTGTATTAGTTTAATTTTTAGTGTAGTATAAAATTCATTTGTTTTTATTAACAATTTCTCTTGTGATGTAGATATATGTTTTTGAATATCTTTTTCCAAAATTATTAAACTTATCAAGAGTTAGAATTGTCACGATTTATCTTTTTGATTCTCAAGACAAAAGAATGACTTTATTTATCAATGTTCCTTGTATGATTTAGATTGTTAGGAAGTTTGCTTCAAAATAGTTATTACTATGTAAACATTGCCCTTTTGTTTTACTAATTTACCATTATTTTCGACGAATAAAAGTTCATATGACTTCTAATAACGCCAGTTGAATTCTGTATTAGTTTAATTTTTATTATTTATTTAATAGATATTTTTATGATATATATATATGGGTAGGTATTTATATATGTAACAAATGTAGAAATATGTGAATATATATATATGAATCATTTAAAATATATCATTCACAAAATAAATTTTATATTCAGTAATATAGAATAAACGTTTTCATTTTGTCCCTACACTAAATTAAAATCTAATACCTATAAAAAAAAATAGTGACATTAATTAAAAGTCTTATGTAAGTATAAAATTTATTAGAAATTCATCTATTGCACATTAATTCTTTAGACATAACATTATAAATTCTCTTAGTTATTACAAATTATTGCAAATGTTATTCACATTCTTTTACACTCTTTAGTTATAATATTTTGAATTATCATAGTTATTACATTAATTATTTATCCCTTTAATCTTTCCTTAAATTAACTTGTACCAATAATTTTTCATATTATTATACCGCCCCTATATATGTGATAACACGGTGTTTTTATTTTTCCTTGGACAAATCATGCTTGGTTGAATAAATTGAAAATTGTTTACAAGTATATGAACTATATTTTTGTTGGGTGTAAGATAAACAGGTGATTATATATATGATTTCACATATAGAATATATTTTTTAATTTTAATTTTTAGTTTTTCCAGTAAAAAAAAGAAACCTTTCTCAGTTAATTATGGACAGTCTGATAACTATCATTGATTTATGTACACAGCCAATCGAGAAGTCAAAAATGAGAGCCAACAAAAAGAACGTCATCTATTATGTTATAACTTATATAATAAAAATTAATATACAAAAATAGTTCTAAAAAATAAAATGTAGTTGTTCTACACATATTCATATGACATCTAAGCAAATTAAGTGGAATACACGTGCAAAACACATATGGTTAGAAGACAAGAAAAATACACAATAAATATCATCTATAAGGTAATATCAGTGAGATACGACTAATTACATGATTGAACCTCATCAAATTGAAATAAATATAAACATTATTGCATTTAACTAATAAAAATTTTCATTGATCATCTTCATATGTTAGTGTGAATAAGAGGTATATATGATGATCCACATTGAACATTCACAAAAGAATCTGTAATATTATTTTGTACAAAGTTTATTATTCAAATATTTGCTTAAATTTTCTGAATTGATAATCACGTGCAATGCACGTGTCGAAAAACTAGTATATATATATATCAAGTATGCACACACGTCCTACAAGGCATAGTACACAAAGGACGCCACGTAGGGCTCAAATTTTCCACATATGATGCTTATGTCTATTGTTTAACATTATACAAGTTTAAGTGCCCATTTTTGCCCACCTAAAGTTGAAGGGCATAAATGCAAGTTGAAGCCTAATTAAAATGGTACATTTATCAGTTATGTAACGGCTAAAGTGTCAAAAAGTACATCTTCAACAACGATATGTTGGGTTTTAAAAGGTGTGAATGGAAAATGAAGAGTTGCGATTTTTATGAAGAGTTGTGACTTTTATGAAAAGATGTGACTTTTATGAAAGGTTGTGACCTTTCCGAAAGATTGTGTCTTTTCCAAAGGTTTGTGACCTTTTCGGTAAGGCACAGTAAGAACCTTTTCACACTAACCTTTGTTTTCTATAAATTGAGGGGTTTCCTCTCATTTTAGTTGAACAAATTTTTCTGGACTTCTTCTTCTACTACTACTAAATATAGTATTCTAAGTGTATTTTACTGTCGTTGAGTGGTTCGCTGACACTGTGGTTTTAGGTATCGATACACTGGTGAGTAAGATCGTTTTATCCTGGGAGGGTATATTCCATTAACCGCGGGTACTTGAGGGGAATAATTTTCTTAAGGGGACAATGGGCTCGATTTTCTTTCTTTGAGAAAAATATTTTTATATTCTTTCTAATTTGTTTCTGATTCTATTTTCTCTACTAGTTTTAATTTTCTAGTTTGAAAATATTCTTTAAACTTTGTTGTTTCTTACCAAGTTCTTCAAAGTTTTGTTCTAAGTATCTTAGGAATACAAGATGAACAACAATCTTAAGGAAATTATTATATTGTTGGTATTTCTTGTATTCTACTGATTGAGAGAAACAAATCATGGAAGTAGAAGATTAATGCATTACTTCTCCAGAATTCGGTGCTTTGTTTAGCAAGGTCGAAGTGAGAATGTACTAGAAGAATTGGTGGTATTTCGGTTAAAGATTACACCAGATAACCCTCTTATTATTTATCTAAGGAGAAAAATAGTTTCTAAAAGTTAACAGTATTGATATTTATCATGTATGTCTTTGGAAAAAGATTTGCAAACCATATGATTTTTTAATGAATTTTTCTTGGCAAAAAGTGTTGCCTTTAAAATTCGCTAGTTTGCAGAATGAGAGATGCACATTTTTGTTTGATAAAATAGTATGTCAAAATGTTATAGTTGGAAGGCCATTTGAAAAGAAAAGCATATCTATGTGATGATCTAAGAATATGTTTAATTCTGTTTGGAGACTAATTTTTTTTTTTGTAGTTTTGTACTCCATGTGAAATTTGATTGTGTATGATTTTTGTAGACCTAAAACTTTTGTAGTTTTCTACTCTGGATAAATTAGACTATGCTATTGGTTTGAAAAATATGAAAACTTCACATAATAAGTCAATGTTGTACTTTTGACTTTCTATAAACTTCATTGTTATATAGAAACAAATTGTACAAAAAAATTTGTCTTTATTGTTAATATTCTAAATACTAAGTGGTATGTCTATTTGTGATAGAGAAAAAATATCAGTGACTTAGAGTTCGTGATTTTGTGCCTCTATGAAATGAACTTTGACATTGTGTAAAGATTGTCGAAGAGAATTGAAGCACTATAATTCTTTTGTAGAATAATATTTTCAAAAGAGGTTTCATGTTGCCAATGACACTTTGATAGCATGAGGGGAAAAAATGTGGAAAAACTATTTTCAAATACTTGAAAAATATTTTTGAGATCATATTTAAAATGTGGAAAGTTCTATGCTTATGACAAAGATAAAATTAGACTTAGTGTCTAATTTAAATTTGAAGCACAAGATATGAAATTCGATGATACTTTTGTATTATGTTAGACCCACAAAATTTTTGGAGTATATTTGATATTGTGGTCGTTGAGTTTCTCTTTTACTAGTATATGGTATGACTAGTATGAAACTACCAAATTATATGTATACTTGTTCAAAATCATTGAGTTCTTTTATGAAAAAGTGTCACTTAAGATGTTGTGACTTTTCATGAAAAGATATGTCTATTAAATATAACTATTTGTATAGACATGAATATTGGTGAATAGTCATTTGTCATGGTTTGTAAAAGAAGCATTTGGACTATATTACCTTTATTGGACCCGATGAAACTTTGTTCATGGGTAGCTCTATAACAATCAAATTGAAAGTTATTGAAAGGTCCTTCCGAAAAGGACATTTGACAAGGTGATGACTCTAAACGGTGTTTGTATCACACAAAATTGTAAGAAATATGAACAAATATTTGTGAGAAAAAACTATCTCGCGGAGAGCTTTTCAAACTTAATATTTTTATTTGTTTCTACTTGCTTGAGTCAAACTGTTTGTGACATGAACACTTGGGGAATGTCAATTACAAAACTTTGTAAGAAAAACTAATCAACTTAGAAGTTTTGTCTAACTTTGAGCGCAATAAATAAAAATGTCAAGTTTGTGTGGAATCTAAGTATGTTGAGCATTCTTATAAATCTGTTGAAAAGAATTCTAATCCCTTAGAGTTGATTTACACTGACATTTGTGATATGAAGTCAATACCATCTCGTGGTGGAAAAAAGTATCTCATAACTTTCATTGACAATTGCATTAGAAACGACTATGTCTATTTGTTGAATGGTAAGGATGAAGCAATAGAAATGTCTAGACAATATAATATTGAAGTTGAAAATCAGTTGGGAAAAAGATAAGAAGTGAAAGGGATGGAGAATATAATTCTCCTTTTGCAGAAATATGTTTGAAAAATGGATTTATCCATCAAACTACTGTCATATTCACCTAAATCTATTGGAATTGCAGAATGAAAAAAAATAATCAAACTTTGAATATGATTTTGTAACATTTTTTGTGTCTTCTATAGACTCATCCTTCTGGAAAGATGGTGTCAATAGTGAGATTGATGCAATCTTGAGCAACCATATTGGAAGTTAATTGATCTTCTTCAAGAAAATAAACTTTTGCGTTCAAAGTGAATCTTCAAAAGGAAAATGAAAGTCGATGGAACTGTTGACAAATATAAAGCAAGACTTTTTGTCACAAGCTTTAGACAAAAACAAGGTCTTGATCTTGTCGATATATACTCGTCAATAACTAGAATTACATCCGTTCGGATGTTAATATTATTAATTGTGGTATATGACCTCCAAATTCATCAAATGAATATGAAAATAACTTTCTTAAAAGGAGAATCGGAGGAAGAAATTTACACGAAACAACCCAAGGATTTTGTGGTTCTTGGTAAAGAAAAGAAAGTGTGTGAACTTGTTAAGTCACTTTATGGACTAAAACAAGCACCCAAACAATGACATAAGAAATTTTACCAAACCATGTTGGCAAATGGATTTAAGAATGATGAAAGTGATAAATGTGTTTACATTGAAATCACACTGTCATTGTTTGTTTGTATATTAATGACATGCATGTTGATCATCAGTAGAGACACTAATGACATAAATGCTACTAAACATATGCTAGAAAGCAAGTTTGATATGAAAGATCTTGGAGTTGTTGATGCAATCTTAGGTATAAGATTCCTTAGAACTCTATAATGTTTAGCATTGTCACGGTCTCATTGCATCAAAAATGTACTTGACTAGTTCAAAATTTTGAATTTCAATATTGTCAAGACTCTAATAATGTGAGTTTTGCATTTCAAATGAGTGAAGGCGAAAGTGACTCAAAATTGAATTGTGCTAGAGTATTGGGAAGTATGATGTTTACCAAGAAGTGTACGCGATCAGATATAGTATGTGCTATTAGTAAATTGAGTCGGTTAACAAGTAATCCCTATCAAGCTCATTGGATGGCAATGAAAATAATTTTGGGGTATTTAAAACATAATAATTTTGGGGTATTTAAAACATACTCAAAACTATGTCTTGCATTATAACAATATCCAGTAGTATTGAAAGGATATAGTGATGCAAATTGGATCACCGAGATCAAATGAAGTAAAATCCATGAGTGGATATGTATTTACTCTTGGTGCAGGAGCAGTCTCTTAGAAATCTTTCAAAAAGACATGTATCGCTAGCTCTACAATGATCTTTGAGCTAGGTGCTTTAGATAAAGCCGGTGAATAAGTTGAAAGACTCCGAAATTTTTTGATAGATATTTTTTTTTTTGTCCAAACCTTTGGCATCAGCATGTATACACTTTGATAGTCAAGATGCAATAGGTAGGGCATGAAGCATGATGTATAATGGAAATTCTCATCATATAAGAGATAGACATATTACCGTTAGAAAACAACTACTCTCTAGTGGAATTATCACAATTGACAATGTAAAGTCAAAGGATAATGTGTCGGATCCACTTACAAAAAGGCCTAAAGAGAGAAAGTTGAAAGATCATCTAAGGGACTGAGTTACGGCTTAGGACAAGTCATCATGGCGGTAACTCTATCTAGCAGACTGGAGATCCCAAGAGCTAGATTAAAGGAGAAAAACAAAGTTGTGACTGACGGTTCGACATTGTCAATCAACTCAATCCATTCTCATGATGAAGACAATGTTCAGGAACGAGGTTAAAACATGAAGGCATGTTAATGAGTTAATAAAGTTTGAAATTTTTAATGATTTGTTAAGTTTGGCAAACTTGACCAAATAGTGTATCTACGCAATGACACGGTTAGAAATCACCTATGTGCGTGTGAAGTGTAAGCCGCTTCAAAGAGAATTATTGTCAAAAGCATATTCTCTATACACTCATGAAACCGGGAGGTGTTCATGTTTGAAACGAATACAACCGTAAGAACCATAAACGGTAAAGGGTTAATTGTGTGACATATGGTTGTCTAGGTATTTACCAAAGCTCAACGGTTCAAAGATATCGCACCTACCAATTGACCGAGTATATCCGACATATGTTCACTATGGAAAGTCCAAGGGGAAACCTACTTATCCAGATGCAATTAATTCTTGCTTGTAAATTACACATACGTGTCCGTTTCTTTGTCTTGGAGTCATTCCCCATTCATGCGAGGGATTGTTGGGTTTTAAAAGATGTGAATGGAAAATGAAGAGTTGCGATTTTTATGAAGAGTTGTGACTTTTATGAAGAGTTGTGACTTTTATGAAAAGTTGTGACTTTTATGAAATGTTGCGACTTTTATGAAAAGTTGTGACATTTAGGAAAGGTTGTGATCTTTTCGAAAGGTTGTGACTTTCAAAGGTTTGTGACCTTTCCGGTAAGGCACAATAAGAACATTTTCACACTACCCTTTGTTTTCTATAAATTGAAGGATTTCCTCTCATTTTAGTTGAACGACTTTTTCTGGACTTCTACTACTACTACTAAATCTAGTATTCTAAGTGTACTTTACTGTCGTTGAGTGGTTCGCTGACACCGTGGTTTTAAGTACCGATACACCGGTGAGTAAGATCGTTCTATCCTGGGAGGATATATTTCATTAACCTCGGGTACTTGAGGGGAATAATTTTCTTAAGAGAACACTGTGCATTCAGTGGGCTCGATTTTCTTTCTTTGAGAAAAATATTTTTATATTGTTTCTAATCTATTTCTGATTCTATTTTCTCTACTAGTTTTAATTTTCTAGTTTGAAAATACTCTTTAAACTTTGTTGTTTCTTATCAAATTCTTTAAAATTTTGTTCTAAATATCTTAGGAATACAAGATGAGCAACATGATATAGTTCTGAAAAAAGAAAAAGACAAAAGGCACGAGTGCAAGGTCATCCAATTCATTAAGCAGTTGAAAGTAGGATTACATATCAAGAAAACAAAAATTTCTCAAGAAAGAAACGAAAGATAAAAGTTAAATTCACTCAATAGTCATTCAATAAAGAGGACAGACACTTGAAATCATGGAGATCACAACAAAATAATTTTTTTACACAATTAAAAGTATCGAGATCTCTCTATCTGTTCCTTTCTTTGAACTTACAATATCGTTTAGACGGTGAATGTTAATGGTGAGCATCAAAACTTTGAGATCATATGTTTCTATTAATAATTATTTCCACATTAAAAATTAAGAACAGAATAACTGAATAAGAGCATATATGATTGCAAAAGAAATATAAAGGCATATCAGAATAGATAAGAGCATATATTAAATTCAAATTTGGTTAGTCCGCTATGCCTGCAAAAAGTCAGATTCCAAACCGTGTGATGAAGCATTCAGTCTCTTAGTTTTAAATTTTATTAAATAAGATATTTAAGTTAGGAAGGTATTTTTGTAATCTAACTTTCAAAAGGTAAGGAGCTAATGCTTTTAATGTATGATAGATTATAGATTATAGATAGATAAATAGATAGTCATACATGGTTATAGTTATAAAATCAAACTGAACCGTAATCCAAATTAAATCGATATTTGGTTTGATTTGGTTTTAAATTTTGAAAAATCGATTCTATTTGGTTTGATTTTGATTTTACTAAAAATTAACTGTAAAAATAATCAAATCGAACCGAGAAGTTATATATATAAATTTTATAATTATTTCTAAATAAAATATAAATATTTTGATAAGTTTTAATTAACTTAAGTCTTAAGTTTACTATTTTCTGAGGTCCAACACATAAATTTTAGTCCAACTATTAAAACTTTAAGTCTAAATTCCTCAATATTCATTACTTTAAATATCACACTTTCTTTGCTCTTTATAAATTTTTCTAACGCATCATTGAATAATTTAAAGCTCAAGTTAAAAAAAATGGTAATTGATTAGTTTTGACTATGAAATATTGGTTGTTTTTTTTTTGGAAAAGTAATTTCTCAATATTTTAAGGTATAATTTTATCGAAAAATCTATTGATAAGATGTTGAGATCACCAGAATATTGAACCAAATTTTTTTTTTATTTAAAGGTGGGCTCATGCCCAATTTATGCAAGAAAAATAACGTAAAAGGCAATACCAGGCGGGGTCCAAAAGTGACCCGGTCCAAAACTCAACTACAATGAAAAAGAAGGGAAAATTAAGCGTATAAGCAAACATATACTAGTTAATTACTTAATATAGCTATAGTTTACCTTAATTACAATTCGCAGCTTACTTTTAGTTATAATTATACAACTCAATTTTTTAGTTTTGTATAATTCGCGCATTTGTATAATTCGGAATTTGTATAATATAATTTGTATAACTTTTGTATAATTCAGAATTTGTATAATATAATTTGTATAACTATTTGCACTTCTGATGTTTGTAATTGTATAAATTCGTTATTT
>JAJOOO010018366.1:0-62673 GCA_029582685.1 Solanum piurae | reverse complement strand
CAAAACCGGGAACTGTACGGGACCGGGTCCGGCGAGCCGGTTCTCGAACCGGTCTCGGGCCGGGGCGGGCCGACCCGGTCCCCCTGCCAGGCCTAGCCTACACATAATAGTCAAGGTGTTGACATGAGCTTTAAAAGCCAACTCGTTACGACCTTGTGCTATCCCGATTTCATGAGTGCTTTTGGAATAAGCCCAATTCTCATAGGAAGCGTCCTACTTTCACACACATGTAGGTGAAATCTGTAGAGAGTGCTCCTGTAAGCTTAACACTCCACCCATACGGGCTACATATATTCATTAAGAGTTTTATCAACTAGACCTTCACAAATCACTACAGGAAACAATGCACTCATATCATAGGGAGGGAATAAAAAGATAGTGCATTTTTCACAAAAAAAGTCATCATATATTAGTTTTTCCCTTTGAACCTGGTTATAGTATCTCTAGTCCCCAGGTTGGGTTTCCTCATATATGACTCAAAGATTTATAGGCTTCAATCCCATCCCCCTCGATGTGCTCCAGACCTTTTCTCTTGTTAAGACCTTAGTAAGAGGATCTGCAAGATAATCACAAGATTTGACATAATCAACATTAATGATACCACTTGTCAAACATGATCTTACATTACTGTGTTTCCTCCTTATAGGTTTGGATTTACCGTTGTAATTATGGTTTTGAACTCTACCAATCACCGCGGTGCTATCACAATGAATTAAAATATGAGGAATTGGTTTTTCAAAATAAGACATTTGAAATAATAAATCTCTTAACCAATTCGCTTTGTCACTAGATAAAGCTAAAACAATTAGTTCCGCCTCCATGGTAGAGTTAGCAATTCTAGTTTTTTTTTTATCTCCAACAAATAGCACCACCACCCAAAGTAAGACATAACCAGTGGTAAAACAAGAATCACCTGACAAAGTGTTCCAATCTGCATCAGAAAAGTCAGGATATTTTTTATAGAACAAACCACAATTTTTGTTTCAATTAAATATCTTATAACTATTGTTATAGCATGTCAATGTTTATTACCTGACTTTCTTGTAAACCTGCCAAGTACTTCTACTGTATATACACTATCAAGCCTAGTGCAATCGGTCACATATCTCAAACTTAATATTATGCTAGCATATTCTTTTTGATTTTTTTACATCATTTGCACTTTCAACAGGAAATAAGTGAACACTTAAATCAAAATGAGTTACAACATGCTTGCAATCATGAAAGTTGTATTTTTTAAAAATTTTCTCAAGATAATGTGACTGGTCAAGGAAAATTCCATCCTATGTTCTTGTTATTTTATTCCAAGAATAAAATTTGCCTCACAAAGATCTTTCATATCAAAATGACTTCTAAGAATATTTTTAGCTTTATCAATAACATTCATATTAGAGCCAACGATCAACAAATCATATGTTCTTGGTGAACTTTTGTGGTAATAATGCGTATTATGAAATTGTTGTAAAAAAGAGTCACACACATGGTAATAGCCGATAATTTTGGATATTCTCTTTTCACGTTAGCTAGATTTGTCATAACTTATGTACTAATTATTTTCCTAAAAATCTAACACTCATGTTTGCTCGATGAATGCATCTATTAAACTATGTCAATGATATTTGCCAAAAGGACATACATAAGTGACGTGAAAAAATGATATTGGTTAATGAATAAGGGAAAAAGAATATAGTGAGAAGTAGAAATAGTGCATATTGGGCCAAGGATTATCATAAGAAGAGGATTGGTTGAATTTCAATCACATAATAAGATAGTTAGTTATGAGATTTGCCGCTTCAAATTGATTCAAGGTTATGTTGCTTCCAGTATCAGTTCAGAAGTTATTAGCTAAAATTCTTCTAGTTACATATTGGTTATTATAGTTTCTCTCAGGAAGTTGCAAGGAATATATCATATATCTTGTACTTCTTTTGTTCTTTTTCTTGTTCCTAATTTGTTTGCTTTATTAAGGATTAAGGAAATAATGGCGAAGTGAGAAATTTTATTAAGGGTGTTCAAGATTTGATATATATATATATATGAAAAAATAATTTTGACTTGTATGTTTCATACAATTTTGTGTATACTTAGTATAATTTTTTGACAAATAATGTTCAACTGAACATCCTTCACATGGCTAAGCCACTGCATTTAAAGGAAAAAAATGAACAACTAATGTGTGACGTAGGGAGCATGTTCTACAATTATTTCTTATTTCTCTATATATCCTCTTTGGATATATCCTCTTTGGGTGTGTGTTGGTATGAAGGAAAATGTTTTCAAATTTCCATGTTTGGTTGTCTTTTAAATGTTTTGGAAAATGTTTTCCAAATCAACTTATTTTCCTCAAATTTAAGGAAAATAACTTCCATACAAAAATTAAGGAAAACATTTTTCAAAATTCTACTTCATCCTTAAATTACAACATTTTCTTGTTACCCTACTCTGTACCCCATACCCAATCCTCCACATTAAAAAAATTCAAAATTTTAAATTTTCTTATATTTTAAATTTCACATATTTTCTTACCCCTACCCCAAGCCACCCCCTACCCCAAAACCATCTCCCTCTCCACCAAACAAAAAAGCTAAAAAAATTTAAAAATTAATTTAATTTTTTTTTAAAGATTATTTTTACCTCATCCAATCCCTACCACCCTCTACAACCTCCCCACTCCCCAAAAAAAAATTGTTTTGAAAAAATATTTCAAAATTTCATTTTTAAACCCATCTCATATCCTAACCTCACGACCCCACCCCGTCTTCATTTTAAAAAAAAATCAAATTTAAAAAAAATCATTTTTAACGCCACTCCTACCCCCACCCACCTAGGTTACCCCCGTAATTTAAAAAATATATATAATTCAAATCTAAAAAAATTTCATTTTTACACCACCCTTACCCCCCTCCACCCCACCTAGACCACCCATGTCAATAATATTTTTAAGAAAAAAAATTATTATAGAAAAATATTTCAAATATAAATTTTTTCATTTATACGCCATCCACCACCCCTACCCCCTGCCACCCCTCACCTTGGCCACCCCATAAAAAAAATTAACTTTTAAAAATATTTCAATTTTTTTTTAAAAAAAGTTAGAAATCAAATTTTAAACTATATCCTCTTTAACTACAATTATTTCTTATTTCTCTATGTATCCTCTTTGGGTGTGTGTTGGTATGAAGGGTTTTCCAATTTTATTATGTTTGATTGACTTAATATTTTTGGAAAATGTTTTCCAAATAAACTTAATTTCCTCAAATTTAAGGATAATGATTTTCCTTCAAAAATTAAGGAAAACATCTTCTAAAACCCTATTTATTCATTCAATTACACTTTTTTTCTTACCCTACCTCGTACACCATACCCGACCCTCTCCATCCAAAAAAGTTAAATTTTATAAAGGAAAAATACATAAGTACCCTCCCAACCTATGCCCCAAATCCCAGAGACACACTTATATTATACTAAGGTCCTATTACCCTCCCAAATTTATTTTATATATAATTTTCTACCCCTTTTCGGCCTACGTGACACTCTCAACCAGATAGCTTAAAAAAATTGTCAACACGCGCTGGGCCAAGAAGATAGTGCCACGTAGGCTAAAAATGGGTAAAAAATTATTTATAAAATAAGTTCGGGAGGGGGGGGGTAATAGGACTTTAGTATAGTATAAGTTGTGTCTCTGAGATTTCGGGCATAGCTTGAGGGGCTACTTATGCATTTTTTCTTTTATAAATTTCAAATATTTTTGTACCCCTATCCCCAAACAAGATCCTATCCCCTACCCGAAACCAGTCCCCCCCCAACCCAGACAATAAAATATTTTTTTTGAAAAGTTTTTCAAATTCTAAGATTTTTTAACCTCATCCAACCCCTTTCACCCCTACACCCCCCAACTCCACAAAAAAATTATTGTGGAAAAATACTTTAAATTTTTAAAATTTCATTTTTTACGCCACCCCTACCTCCCAGCCACCCCCTCAGCCGATCCTCCCCCCCACCTCGTCATTTTTTAAATTAATAAATATTTTAGGGTCAAATCTCAGGGTCGGATTTCGAAATGATCGTCAGGGTCGTGTCCTAGTTCGGATGTTAGGGTCGGGTCCTAGATCAATTGCCGAGGTTGATTTTCGAGTTAGAAATTATTTTTCTAAAGAGTATTTTCTAGTCTCAAAGTCAAAAGTAAAATATATCTTCTAGAAAATGTTTTTCATTCACCAACCAAACGTCAAAAAAATATTTTCTACTCACCAACCAAACATGAGAAAATAAATTTGAAATCCACTTGTTTTCCAAGAAAATATTTTCGATGGAATTTTTTTCCCTTCATACCAAATATACCATTAATGTAACAATTTTTTTAATAGGAGAGCAAAACAAAGAAAAAAATATTCTCCCAACTAAGGTTGTAAAAAATGACACCAAAGATAGGTAACCCACCCAACTTGCCTAGAATTTTAAGGGTTGGACTCAAGCTAACGTGAATTGGGTTCAATCTCAATCCATTTAAACCTTAAGCCATTTTAAGAGAATCCTCAGTTGAGCCCAAATTAGTCTTCCATTTCAACCTTTTTTAAGACTCTTTATTTGCATTGATGTACTGTATATTGAAGGTACGAGTTACTATTTATTTTATATCTTTTAGGATTTATCTATCCATTTGTAACTTCTTTTTTAATTTTCTTGATTTGTAATTCCAATTATTATAATGATCGGGTCGATCATTTTTGGTTTTATGTGGAAATTACCATTTTTCCCTCCTGGTAGTGACTCCGAGTTTGCTATGGTTGAGTTTGAAAAGTTGGTTTTGAACTATGAGTTAAAAGTTGAGAATTTGGTAAGTTTTGAGTTTGCAAGACTAAGTTTTCAAGAAAGTGATTTTCAGTGTCTTTTTGTGTTTTGAGTGTTGGAATGGAATTTCCTAGATTCCATCAGTCCCGAAGTGTGAAATCTGACCCGTGAGAGTTGTGGGTTTCTGATTCCGAGTCGTTTTGAGGATTTGAGGTCCTATGTTGTGAAATTATGGAAATTTAGTCTTTCGGTTGGCTTTGGTCAACATTTGGGGTTCAGATGCTCAGATCTAAATTCCAAGAGTTCTGTTGGATTGGGGGGGATGATTATACGTCTAGATTAGGTCTTGATTGATTTTTGAGAGGTCCCGAGCGTGTTTTAGCTGTTTTAGGCGTGAGTTAGTTTCTTATAGTTTTCATGGATGCCTGGTCAAGCATACCTCATATTCGTATTTTGACGGTTCCATTGAGTCGGTGACGTCAAGTATAATCAATTTGTATATGTGGTTTGTGTGTATGGTTTTTCAAACAAATACTGAAGATCCTTTCGTTGTTTTCAGAGTTGGCTGATTTTCTGATGTCAGAGTTCTAGTGCACCTCCACTTTTGCGAGAGTTGGCTTGCTTTTGCGAGGCTTGGTTCTCTTTTGCAAAGGGTCAACCCTTGTTGACCTTCACATTTGTAAATCAACCATCGCTTAAGACACCTTTTCTTAAGTGAAGGCCTAATCGCAGAAGCGAAGCCCACAATTTTTGTAGGGTTCGATTGAGAGGGATTTTGCTTCAAATTTTAGGGTTTAAGCCCCATTTCACTATTTTTAAACTTGGAAACCCTTGGTGGCAAATTTTGAAAGGACTTTTTGTGCTAGATCAGTTGGGTAAGTGTTCTTGATCCTAACCTTTCATTTTTCCATTGATTAATTATGAGTTTTAACATTAAAATATGAGATTTTGATTGGTTAATGGTGAGGTTTTACAAGAACCCAGGTTCATTACTAAAATGGAGTTTGTTAACTGATTTCATGTCCTATTTTCGAAATGATTTCCCCTAATGAGTTCTTAAAGCCTTGAGTAATGTTTTAGAGTATTAAATTTGAGATTCAAACATTATTTTTGGAATTGGATATTGCGTTGACCCATCTTTCAAGGAAATTGTTGTGGGTGTTGTTTTTTTAGGGAAGCGATTGTGAATACTTTCTTGTTTAAAGATTGTGTGGATTTGGAAGTGATTCAGAAAGGGAAGACTTAACTTTTGTAGTGATTGTTGATTGATTTAATGCAAGTTACTTCCTAATCTTTGTATTCTAGTAGAATTCGTGTGCTTCCTTCATTGTTTGTGTGTTGAGAGTAATGAGGATGAGGTGAAGGGTTTAAATTGTCCACTTATTATATCTAAATGAATTAAAAGGGTTTGCAATAAAAAAAGGCTATGTGATGAACATGATGATGTGAATTGCCTTACCGTGACCCTTGTTGATTGATTGATGAAATGCTTGAAAGCATGATTGTGGACTTGAATTGTATGAATTGTTGTCTCTTCTATGTGGTGTGATATTGTTTGTGTGCATTGACTTTGAACACCATGATGAGACATGTGATATGATATAAAGCCAATGAAAAATGATTCCGGCTAGTGAAGTGATATTGTGCCGATAGGAAATGGTTTCGGCTAGTGATATTGTACCGATGCGAAATGGTTTCGGTAAAAGATTGATCATTGTGACACAAATGCTTATGACTTAGTTGTTGATTGTGATTGATGTATTTTTTGCATGTAACTAAACTACTTGTCATTGAGAATGACTTATTTAATTTGTTTGATTAATTGTTGAATTGTGAAGATTAAACTGTGTATATTGGGCCTGTGTGTCGTGTATTGAGGAATTGCTAGGTTGGGCCGATTTCTGTGCAGGTTGTAGTTTGAGGAGGTTCGGTTGGAGTGTAAGGGGTATTCAATTTCTAGCTAGTTTCTTTGTTTAGTATGTTGCTTGTTGGGTATCGTATTTTTGGTATTCACCCCTTGCTTCTACACTTGTGAAGATTTCAAGCCTGGACCCATGTGATCTTTTTCTTTTTTCCTGATAGTCGAGGCTCGTTGAAGGATATGAGAGGTAACTGCTTATTATCCTGGCGGGCCCTCTTTTTCTTTTAAAATTTGTTTTACTTGAGAAACAAAGACTAAACTTGTATTCATCTTTGAATTTTATGTTTTCATAAGTGGCTTGTACACGTGAAAACTGATTTCACGTATCAGGACACTTCTTCCAATTCAAAGTGCCAACGATCGTTCGTCAGTAATATAACCCAACAAAGTGAGTTGGGGTCGAATCCCACAAGGAGTGGTACGTGCTTAAGATTCAAGAGCCAAGTTCAAATATGTTCAAGTCAATCATAGGAATAAATATTTACGAATAAAAACATGATTCAAATTTAGGGTGACACAAGTGTCAAATAACAGGGGGATTTTAATTGTAATTATCAACTATAACAACATCAAATAACACTAATTAATAAGTAATGAGACGTGTTCTTGGGATGTGATTGGATTATAGGCTAAGGTGGACAAATGGGTAATTGCAACTGATATTAAATAGCTGTAAATCAGTGAATAAACTAGACTTTAGTGGGGGTAAACTTTCTCTCGAACAATTTACCCCGAATCAAGTTGGTTTCTCTCGAACACCAACAAACAATAATTAAGAACAACCTACGCTTTAGTCCATTCGCTCTCTCGAACTGAATGTGTGGAAAAGGATTTAGGATTCACTCTCTCGAGCTGAACGCATGACAACCCAATACCCACAGACCATCAAATCAGTAATCTTGGTTTTAAAACCTCTCTCTCGAGCAAGCCAAAAACACGAAGGTAGAATTGCATTTGCAACTACAACCCTTTAAATTAACCCACAATTACTGATTTAAATCACCTTTTAACAACATTTAAACTATCAATTAACAATACCCATAAGCTAAATCAGTCCATAATCACATAATCACACCCCAAATATTGGGGTTTTAGCTAGACATCATAAAAATATAGAAATCGTTACCAAATTATATTTCCATCAACTGGGTAAGATTAATTTCGTCTTTACAATGGTCCAAGTTGAAGAATCTCAAAGATCCACTTCCAATTTTTCAAAAATGGAAAATTTCAATTCTTCAAAGCTAAGGAATAAATTGTCTCAATACTCTCAGTTCAAACTCAAAAATTACTCTAATGAATGTTCAGAGTAAAATTTGATATATAAAGATAATGTTTGAAAATGTATTTATAGTTGCCAAAAATCTTCTGCGAAGGGCCATTCGGTGCAGTAAGTCGGGATCATTGATCAACTCGGCGATCCGCCCTTTGGTCAGTTCCATCACCTTTTTGCTTTAGCCTTCAACATCCTAAAGTTCTGTAACTTTGGGCGATCTAACACTGCATCGCGGAACCGTTCGGTGACACGTTGACTGCACCTTTCTCTCACCGACTTGATTTTCTCCTTCAGGGCTTGGCACACTGGAACTTTAGGCGAGGTATTGGCCACTCGGTGATTCGCCCAATGGATTAGGCAATCAACAAGCCTTCTTTTCTTCGTTCTTTCAACTGCCTTGTTCCTTTTTTCCCATTAGTATCCATGCTTTGTTCCTCAATCCAAATAAAGCCCTAAATGAGTCCAAAACGTTGACTCATCAACACCCCCAACTTAAACTTTTGCTTGTCCTCAAGTAAAATTCAAGTTCAGCAGTTCTAAAAGGATGTCTAAAATAGTGCTACACAAGACTCAATCATGAATGCACATAAAAAGACTTAACTTACTCATGCAAGGATCAATTGTTCACTCAAAGATTCAAGTTGTGACTCACCATTATCAAAGATTCTCAAGTTCACAATACTTGCTTCAAATGCAAGTTCAAGCTCAACAAAGGTACTCAAATTCTCTCACACAAAGATTGATTCCATATTCACACACAATGGTTCAACAATTTATAGCTTCGGAATCACAATCAACACTCACACTCAAAAAGATAAACACAATGCATGACTTCACCCATAGGTTTTCCCGTATTTTCCAATCAACACTTGTTTCAGCTCACTCAAGATCAAAAAGGTGTTTTCAAGGCTTGTAACGGGGTTGAGTGTAAAGGTACAATCATTTAGGCTCAGTGACTTCTATTCTCATGAAATGTGGTATGAATAACACTTACTTTTGTTCTCCTCATCATTCTCATTTATGCTCAAAAGTCACCTCATTATTCACTTTCCATGGACGGTTGGACACCCCATTTCTTTTTACATTTCACAGTTTTATTCCACAAATTTTTCATTCTTTTTTTATTTTTTCTCTTTTTTTTTTGTATGGAGGGGTTCCATCTTTCTCAAAACCATGGGTCAAAGGGGACTTCTTTGCACTTCTTGATTTACCTTCTCTTTTCACCACACCCCCAACTTAGGCTTTTGGGCCTAAGTTGGCTAGTCACAAAAACCACAAATCATGAGGATTAAGGGTAATGGATCAAGAAAGGTCACAATTTCATCAAGTTTCTTCCAAGAAAAGGGTAAAGCTCAAAAGGTGTTCAAGGGAAGTTCACACACTCACAAGGTAGGCCATAAAAAGAGGTATAATGTCAAATTATTTCACACTCTTCAAAGTTGCCTAAGATCATCTCAAGAACTTGCATCACTTCGTCAATCGGACCAACGGGGCAAATTCTAGGTGTCATCACACATGGTTCACGGTAAGCTCATCACACAAGGCATTGACACCAATGTAAAAAAAGACTCCACACTTTTGCTAGTGTGCAATGTTCATTACAAGAGACTCAATATGATAATTGGCTAGTCACAACGAGATGCAAAAAGTTCACATATTGTCTATGCAACTTAATTTGGCCTCATCGTAGCCGCACATTCATTTTTGTTCGATTATGAGCACTATTCAAGTCATCGATATTGATCAAGACCGATACTCAAATTTTCAAGAGAACAACCACATTCAAACACAAACAAGAGGTGGCACAAAAATTTTCGGAAGGGTCTAAAAGTTATTTGCAATTAAACCAAGGAGCCACAAGTTCAAACATCCACAAAAATAGTGCTAAACACAATTTACAGCTCAAGAACCCAAATATATAAACAGAACAATCATCACAAAAGGTGGGCCTCACCCCACCACAAAACAAAGCTATTTGTCATCAATTGCAAACAATAAAATATCCAAAAGTCAATAAAAGTAAGAAAGAGAGGGAGGTAAAAAGGGATCCTGTCTAAACAGTCGCTCCATTTGTCTGGGCATCAATGCCCGGTGTAGTGCTCTGAACTTGGGCATCAGTACCCGGAGTCACCTCAGAAATAATAGGTCCACTCGGGTCAGCTAAGGGTGTATCTGCCAAAGAAGCCTGCACAACTGCATCTACCATGGCCTCCTCAGTTTCCATAAGGCCTTCATAAGAAGCCTCCTCAGCAACCCCAAGCATCTGCTCATCTGTCTCAGCCTCAGACTGAGGATTAGCTACCTCCTCAACTATAACATCATCTTCGGTGGTAGCCGGAGGCATAACTGGCTCGACTGGCACATCTGGGATCTCCACCATCTAAAAAATCATGGACATGTCGGTGGACTTCAGCTGGTCCATATCTCTCCTTAGTGCAGCAATGGCGTCCTTTAGAGTCGTCCCCTCCTCGGTGGCCCCTTGGCCACGCTCACACACCACTATTCTAACCGCAACGGCATCAATGGTAGCGCTCAATGGTGTCACAACATCAACAAGGGCTGTCTTAACCATGCCCGGAATGGAGGCCTCAAGTCTGGCGGCACGAAGATCGGCAGAATGGGTAAGCTGCCCCATCCGGAGTGATGCATCGTGAGTGAGCTGGAGCCGGGAAACAACAACAACAACAACTCTGGGGGGCAATGTAGCAGCAGAGGAATTAGGGGTGTCAGAAGGAACAACACTGGAAGTACCTGAAGGCCCAGAGGTAGGAGTAGGCAAAGGTGCCTCTGCAGGTAATGCGTCTGTATCTACAATTGGGGAAGAGTCCACTGGGGCTGCCTTCTTCTTCTTCTCCGCCTCATCTTTCAAATACTCCACCTCAATTCTCTGGATATCAGTAGAAGATGTGGGAATCACTTCCACATCCTTCTTTGTATCTCTAGAAACCCGATCCCATCTACACATCTCGGTGATCAACACCGGAAAGGGAAGGGAAGTTTGGCACTGCTTGGCCCGCATAAGCATCTCCTTTGCAATGAGCATCCCCAAGTTCAGCCTTGTCCCCGCAATGAGGAAACCTAGGCAGGCTGCTTTGGAGTGGCAGAGAATAGACTCATTTTGGGAGGGCATGATCGTGCTGCTGATGAAGCCAAACCAATACCTCTTTGCCATATTGAGGTCATTCTTTTCAATAGCCGCCCCTACCTCAAGCCACTTGGGAATGCCGTCTAATATCAACGGAGCCAACCACTTATTCATGTTCTCCAACATCGTTGTCCTAATCTTGTTTTGATAGTCATCCTCAAGTCTCGTAGTACATTCTAAGAGGACATTGATGGCAGAAAAATCATACTACACCCTCTTACCCCTGACAACCACGTTGTCAACCGGCTTGAATTTAGCTGCAGGATTCTTCCCTTGTGGTAATAATGTACTGTAAGTACTGTAGAATTCTCGGACCCAACTTGGGATGTACGGGCCACAGGGCTTGGTGAAGAGCTGGAATTTGTGGGACTTAAGACAACTCATAATTTCTGGGTACCTGTCAATCACCCCATCAATGGACAAATGCTTCTCCTCCATAATGGTCCTCAGCCCCTCGATCTTCAGTTTGTTCATAGACTTGGGAGGAGGACCCTCTACTGGTGGTGCTAGGACAACAGCTTGCTCTGGAGCGGGAGAAGTAGTAGTGGTGGCCTGAGAAGTCCTGATCCTAGACAGATCATTCATCCTTTTGGATCGCAGCTCTGCCCTCTGTGCTGCTAGTGACTCATCCTCCTCAGGCTCAGAAGTTGCCGCCTGATGCTCCTGGTTCTCACCTTCACTCTCAGAAGTGGTGAGGTGAGTAGTGTAGATACCGTCACTGTCGGAGCTGGCCTCCGGTGATGCAGGTGCCTTCCCTTAGCCCTTTCCTTTCCCACCAGTTATGGGAAGTTTGGTGGCCATGTCCATGGATGCCGCTACATCCTTATTGATTTTTCTCCCTTTTGACCTCTTGCGGGACGGCATATCCCTAACATCAACCTTTGGTCTAGCCATGTATGCAAAACAATCAGAAAGAGTTAGAAATAATTCAAGCAAAAGCACAGACAAGTAGTTTCAGACAGACTCGCCGAACCAGTCGGTGAGTCGCTGAATCACTTTGGAAAGCCAAATCGGGCTCACCGAAAGGATTGGATCAACGATTTCTCAGATAAAAAGCATATCGGCAATGGGAAGGCCCTTTCGTCGAGTCGCCGACATTATTTGGTGAGCAAGACTTAGCCCACCGAAAGTTACAGTGCAATTAAGGATCAGGGGCGCAGACAAAGGGCGATTAAGCAAGACCTTTGAAGAGTCGCCGAGTGCACTCGGTGAACTTAAGCTTCTCGCCAAAAGTTATAGAATCTTTTTCAAGAAAAACATGAAATTAAATACGTTAAGGGGAACTTCGGTGAACTGCCAAGTGGTTCGGCGAGCTTGACCCAGCTCGCCAAATGACCCAACTTGCCTAGTTTCAACCCAACTTCTCAAATTCAACCCCGCATCCCCCAAAAATTAAATCAAAACATGCACTAGTACAATTAAACTAAGACCCATTACACCCATGCCCCTGGGATACTCAAACTTCTCCCAGTTTGGCCAAATTTGGCCATTTGATGACTTTTGCCCTTAAGAATGATGTCAATCGCTCTATCATTGGGAAAAATATGTCATTTGGCCAAATTTTAGGTTACTTAGACTTCACCCGACTAGACCCAACAACATGCGAGCACAACCCCACTATTTTAATGAAATTTAAAGCACGAAAAAAATGCAGGAATTCAACAACAAAGGCATTATAGGCAAGGTATTCAAATTTACACAGACATACACAAATACAATTATGATCAGAGAGGCCCAGGACACATCACTAACATAAAATCATTGAAAATGAGTCAAAATTGATAAAAATGAATTCGGGGTTCAAAAAACCAACCTTAGATGCCGAGTGAATAATTTGAAACGCTAGGCGACAAAGTAATCTAACTCCAAACACAAATCCGACGACTAAAATGTGATTAAAATGCAAGAAATATGGAAAATATTATGTAGGTGTGAGTTTGGGAAGTTCAAAAGTGAGGGAAAGTGAAAGAGTTTGAAAGTTTAAACCTTTGGCGTTTAAAAACCATCCTGTTCTCGCCCACTCGGTGACATCAGTCTTGCTCGCTGACCCACTCGGTGATACGCCAAATGGGTACTTACCTCACTGAGTTTTACCGAACCTCCAGTTAATGTGGGGGTCCAAACGGCGGACTAAGTCGTGATCACCGACCTGGTCGGTGATTCGCCAATCAGCTCCTAGGCTAGCCAAGTTTTACAAACTCTAATTTAAAAATGTCTTGAGTCCAACGACGGTCCAAGTCGATCTCACCAACCTCTTTGGTGAGTCGCCGACTGGACATTTAGCTCGCCAACCTGCACTTTTCAAACACCTTCTACACTTTGACCTGGACAATCAACACATAATTATTTCAAACTTAAAAAAGAAAGCAAATAAAACTTGGGCTGCCTCCCAAGCAACGCCTTAGTTAACATCGTGGCACGACGCAAGTCCACCTTCAAACCTCTTTCTTGGGGTTGGCCATAGTATCACTAGGCAAACCCCCTTGCTGTCTCGGGTTTAGATGAGATGAGATATGACCCATTTGGGTCTCCAACTGCTTGACTGATACTGAATGGGAGGTAACCGTCTAGCTAAGGGTCGACACATCTTCTTTCATTTCTTTCAAAATATTGTCCGACCCCTCAACTTTGTTGACGATACAAGAAAGCATATCCTCCGACCGACCTCTCTCGGAATCCTTTGGATTTTGGCGCTCATGGGGAAGAACATATCTATCCTTCTCCCCGTCTCTCTCTTTCCAAGTGGGGTTACGGTCCCTCCACTCTTGATCATGATCCTTCCAACCTTGGTTACCACCCTACCTCGGGTAGTTTGAACGATAACCACCACCTTGGTTGGCTAGGAAATTTATCTCTTAGTTGTACAAAGCCTTAAACTTTGCCTCATCAGGATTAGCACACCCAACACCCATGGCATTGACATCTCGCGTACCAGCTCCCATGATATTTTTGGACAAAATGCCAAGTTGTGTCATGATCTTGGCCATATTCTGGTCCCTCTCTTGGTCTTTCTCCATCTGCTCCTTGGTCAATTTAAACATGAGAGGGGAGACCCGATCTTCACGGGTGTACCAAGCCCGACTGAATGTGGTCATGCTATCTAAGAGCTGAGCCGCAATCACATAAGGTTGCTACATCAAACCTCCAGGATAAAGTTGATCAGAAACACCCTTATTTACCGAGTGAAGGCTCCGGTAAAAATACTGCAGCAACACGTTATCAGGCAAGCCATGAGTTGGGCATTAGAGTACCAACTTCTTGAATCGTAGCCAAGTTTCATGAATTGGCTCGCCCTCCAGATGCTTGGAGCTATGAATGCTGTCCCGAAGAGTCATCATCTTCGAAGGAGGGAAAAATCGCACTTGAAATGCGGTGACCAGCTCATCCCACGAAGTGATTGATTCACGTGGCAATTCAGCCAGCCACTTACATGCTTCTCCCATCAAAGAAAACGGGAACAACCTCAACCAAACCGACTCTCAGGATATGTTCTTGAAGGAGAATGGTTCGAAAACATCCACGAAGTTTCTAATATGCTCATGGGGATCCTCATGAGTCAAACCACTGAACAGCCTCTTCAATTGCAAGAGCTGCAACATAGTACTTGTGATATGGAACACCGCGTTCACTTCGGCCGGAGGCAAGAGAATGACACCAATTTCACCCATAAGATGGGGATCATTAGCATTAGGCTCGTTGACATCGTTGAGGGTTTCGATGTCATCTGGGTGGCCTACTTGGCTGCCATTGTTGCCGTTCACACTCATACTTCCTAATTCAAAACACAAACAAACAAAAAAAAACTAAAATTAAGTAAGTTCAACTATGACTAACAAGAACAAAATTTAACTTAACTAAAGAATCTTAACCAACACCACTCCCCGGCAGCAACCCTATTGTGATTTCACGTATCAGGAAACTTCTTCCAATTCTAAGTGCCAACGATCGTTAGTCAGTAATATAACCCAACTAAGTGAGATGGGGTCGAATCCCATGGGAGTGGTACGTGCTTAAGATTCAAGAGCCAAGTTCAAATATGTTCAAGTCAACCATAGGAATAGATATTTACGAATAAAAACATAATTCAAATTTAGGGTGAGACAAGTGTCAAATAACATGGGTTTTTTAATTGTAATTATCAACTACAACAACAACCAATAACACTAATTAACAAGTAATGAGACGGGTTCTTGGGATGTGATCGAATTATAGGCTAAGGTGGACAAATGGGTAATTGAAACTGATAGTAAATAGCTGTAAATTAGTGAATAAGCTAGACTTTAGTGGGGTAAACTTTCTCTCGAACAATTTACCCCGAATCAAGTTGGTTTCTCTCGAACACCAACAAACAACAATTAAGAACAACCTACACTTTAGTCCATTCACTCTCTCTCGTTGAATGTGTGGAAAAGGGTTTAGGATTCACTCTCTCAAGCTGAACCCATGACAACCCAATACCCACAGACCATCAAATCAGTCATCTTGGTTTTAAAACCTTTCTCTCGAGCAAGCCAAATACGAAGGTAGAATTGTATTTGCAACTACAACCCTTTGAATCAACCCATAATTACTGATTGAAATCACCTTTTAACAACATTTAAACTATCAATTAACAATACCCATAAGCTATATCAACCTATAATCACATAATCACACCCCAAGAATTGGGGTTTTAGCTAGATATCATAGAAAGATCGAAATCATTACCAAATTGTGTTTCCATCAATTGGGCAAGAATAATTTTGTCTTTACAACGGTCCAAGTTGAAGAATCTCAAAGACCCACTTCTAATTTCTCAAAAAATGGAAAACTTCAATTCTTCAAAGCTAAGGAAAATATTGTCTCAATAATCTCAGTTCAAACTCAAAAATTACTCTAATGAATGTTCAAAATAAATTTTGATATATAAACATAAAGTTTTAAAATGTATTTATAGCCACCAAAAATCTGTTGCGAAGGGCTATTCGGCGCAGTAAGTCAGTATCGCCGATCAACTCGGTGATCCTCCCTTTGGTCAGTTCCATCGCCTTTTTGCTTTAGCCTTAAACATCCTCTAAGTTCTGTAACTTTGGGTGATACAACACTACATCGCGAAACCATTCGGTGACACACCGACTGCTCTTTTCTCTCGCCAACTTGATTTTCTCCTTCAGGGCTTGGCACACTGGAACTTTAGGCGAGGTATTGGCCACTCGGCGATTCGCCTAATGGATTAGGCGATCAACATTCCTTCTTTTCTTTTTTCTTTCATCTGTGTTGTTCCTTTTTGCCCATTAGTGTCCATGCTTTGTTCCTCAGTCAAAATACTTAGAAAACAAGGATTTTACATCAGTTATTGGTACAAAATACGCATTTGAGGACACTAAACTTATCCAAATAAAGCCCTAAATGAGTCCAAAATGTGGACTCATCAACAACCAGTTTTTGGAGTTTTGTTTAAAATAAATAAGTTTTCCATTTTTGTCTTGTTCTTGCTTTACTATTTTCTGCATTTTCTTTCTTCTCGTTGGGTTGAGGCTGCCTTGTTTGGGTGGAAATAGAAAAATGCCATTATACCCATTTTTGTTCGTGAAAAAATGGTGTCAGAGCCATAGGTTCATAGGTCTCACGAGTATACAAGCCAAGTCTAAGTAGAGTCTTGAGGATCGGTACAGACATCTATAATTATCTTCAAGAGGCCAAAAAGACTGTTAAGAAATTTGCTTTTTATTAATCCTTTCTTAACGTGTGTGGTCACCTTCACTCGTGCAGAGTTACCGCATGTTATTTTTACAGATGCCGAGGACCAGAGCTTTTGTTTCCAGTGGTAGAGAAGAGGTAGTCCCCGAACCTATTGTTGAGGCCCCAACTAGGAGTAGAGGTAAGGCCCAAGCTGGAGTCCATGCTAGTGGAGTAGCACTAGCTAGAGGTCGTGCCTGTGGTGCTGCACCAGCAAGAGTTAGAGCTAGAGAGATTTCTCCTTAGCCACATGTTGAGGTTGTTGATGACCAGGTTCCTCCTTAGTTTGGAGCTTTTTTGTTTCAGGAGACTTTACTGAGGATGCTAGGTGTGTTAAAGAACATTTTTCAGGGTACGCTACATGATGCTCAGACGAGGGTTGGAGAGCAGACCTTAGGTCATCACCAGACTCTGTGTATTCATGTTTAGCTGGGCTAACCACCAGTGTTTCCTACACTAGCTGTTGGTGCACATATTGCTCTCAAGGTTGTTTTGACAGCGGCTGATCAATAATATTCAAAGAGGTTTCAGAAGATGAAGCTACCCCAGTTTTATGGTGGTAAAAGCGAGGATGCTCATGATTTATTGAGTTTGTGCCATTAGATGCTCAAGGTTGTAGGTATGGTGGATGCTCGTGGAGTTCGGTTTGCTGAATTTTTGCTTTGTGGTCGCGTTAGAGAGTGCTGGAGGAGTTTTGTGAGGTTTAGAAAAGTTGGATCCCCTCCGATAGAGTGGGATGTAATTGCAAGTTAGAGCGTGAGAGATGAGAGTCGTCTGAGATTTGAGAGCTTGGTTTAGGATTTTTTGTCTGTGACCGAGTATTAGGCCCATTTCTGTGAACTTTCTAGCCATGCTATGACTATTGTTCTGGATGAGGCATAAAGAGTTCACCGGTTTGTGAGAGGTTTATTTTCTCCATCAGATCCTATGTGTTCAGGGCAGCTAGAGATGGAACTTCCTTCTATTCAATTGTGAGCACCGCGAAGGAGGCAAATTAGATGGTTTTAGAGGAGTTTGGGGATCCCAAGAGGGCCCGTTCTTCTAGTCAGTTTTTTGGTACCTTATCTGGAGGTAGAGGTTCACATAGAGGTAGTAGTTCTTTCGAGCGTCGTAGGTTGGTTCATGCTTTTGTGCCATCAACTAAGAGTGGGCATTCAATTCGAGAATCCTATGGTTTTGGCCGAGTTATCCATGGTAGTTCATCTTGTTTGCAACATCAATTATTGGTGTCGAGATCGTGTTATACATATGGGGATCCAAGTCATATGATGCGATAATGTCCTCTTCAGACTCCTTTAGGACCTTAGTGTTCTTATACAACTTCTCCAACTAGGGATTCAGTACCTTCGGCCATGGGTCGAGGCAGAGGTCAGACTGGTAGAGGTTGGAAGACTTAGCGTAGAGGTACTCCAGTTCCACAGGGTGGCTGTAGAGGCTCTACTCAGACTACAGGCGACTGAGATGTCTAGTATTATTCTTTTATAGGGAGGCCTAATACTGAGATTTTTGATGTTGTGATCACATGTATCATCACAGTTTTCGATTGTCTAGCGTCTGTATTATTTGATCCGGGTTTGGATTTCTCATTTATGTCTACCAATTTTGTTGCTGGGTTTGCTATGTTGTCTTATTGCATGCCCGTGCCTTTCCATATTTCTACAACAATAGGTGAATTCATAGTGGTGGATCGAGTGTTTAGATCATATCTTGTTTCTTTCGCCGGGTATGATACTTGGGTAGACCTGTTCATTTTAGGAATGGTAGACTTTGACATTATCTTGGGTATGGATTGTCGTTCTCGACATCATGCTATTCTTGATTGTTATGCTAAGACTGTGACCTTAGCAATGCCGAGTGTTCCGAGAGTTTAGTGGACGGGTGCTAATGGTTCTTAACCTAGAAAATTTATCTCCTTCATTAAAGCTCAGAGATTGGTTGATAGAGGGTGTTTATCCTTCTTGTCTTTCATTGGGGATACTAGTGTTGAGCCACCTCCCATAGATTTTGTGCCCATGGTTTGAGAGTTTGTAGATGTGTTTCCTACTGGTGTTCCTCTGGATAGGGATATTAACTTTGGTATTGACTTGGAGTCGGGGACCAAGCCCATCTCTATTCCTCCTTATCGTATGAATCTAGTTGAGTTGAAGGAATTGAAGGATCAGTTGCAAGATTTGTTGAGTAAGGGGTTTATTTGCCCTAGTGTTTCTCCATAGGGTGCTCATGTGTTGTTTATGAGGAACAAGGATGGATCCATGAGGATGTATATTGACTATCGATAGTTAAACAAATTGAAAGTGAAGAACAAGTACCATCATTCACCATTTGTATATGCATTCATAATTAAAATCACACGGGTAAAATTCAAATTCAACAATCAGATGCTTCCTAACAAAATTAAGCACTTTATTTCAGTTACAGGGCTCAAGCCCACACCCTATATGCAATCTAAACATAAAATCATCAACAAAAAGTCAAAACACCAACCTTAGCGCTAAAAATCAAGAAAGAAATTGAGGAATTTAGGGTTGGGTTGAATCGATATCAAATCAAATTCACTCCTAGAACGCTCAACACACTCACACGAGGCACAAAACTGCTCAAAATGCACAATGTAAGAGAGGAGGATAAAAGAGGCTCCAAGAATTAAAAGGTTTTTGATTTTTTGAAATTTAAAACCCCTAGGACCTTTTATAGTAGACCCATTCAGTGCACTTACAAATATCGATGAACGTGTTCAGTGAATCGTCATCTGGAGCTTAAGCTCACCGAACATGCCTTGATAATGACCAAACCTGAAGGATTATTTGGTGGACCCGATGAAGTCCTCTTTATGCACTTCGGTGAATCGCCCTTTGGAGTTCTGCTCACCGATATTGACAGTGTACTTTGCCTCTTTTCTATTCTCAAAGGGGGGACAAGAATCAGTCCGCCTAGTGGTTTTGGAAAATCTCCCTTTTGGTTATGACCTCACCCGATCCGCCCTTATCAATCTTTCAACTTGTTCTCCAACTGCACTCACAACGCACGTTATTCGAAAGAAAATACACACAATAGTAAAAAATTGGGTTGCCTCCTAAGAATCGCCTTATTTAATGTCATGGCACGACATAATCCTTGAACTTCAATAATCATTATTGGTTTGGGATGGTATCACTAGGCAAAGTTCCTTTTTGCCTTGGATTTAGATGAGCGGCAATCTGACCAGTTAGGTCTCTCTAGGTGCTTGATTGAAACTGAATATGACGTCACCATTTGAGTTAAAGTAGAGAATTCATTTTTTAAATCCTTCAACACCTTAACGACTCCTTCAACCTTGTTATATATCCTCTCAAGCATGTCTTTCGTCTTGCTTCCTTCTAAACCAACTGGATCTTTTGGGCGTGGACGATCACGGGGAGACAAGTATCTGTCTTTGTCCACCTCTGTAACACCTCAGATTAAAAAAGGTGATAAATTTTAGCTTTTCCAGATGGTGCCAGTACTAATGGAGCCATCGACGGTCCATGGTCTGACACATGGTTCGTAGGTACAACCGTGGTTGGCCAGTCCCAATTTTCCAAAAAATTATAAAATTTTCAGTAGTTACATATGGTTCACTAGGATGGTCCATTTTCCCATGCACGAGTCGTAGCTAGGTCTTGTAGGTGAGTCTTAAACATAGAGAAATTTTAGAACCAAAAGTTGGGACCCATTACTAAGGTGTATGGTCCGTAGGTTGACCCATGAACCATACATGGGTCCATTAATTTCCGACATGCATGTTCTTATGAAATTGATGAAAATGATCTAAGATGCTTTGAGAGAGTAGCATAAATGTTGTTGTTTTTGATTGTTGTGAAAGTATTTCTCACATAATACTGAATACATGAATGTGAAAAGGTTTCTCACATAAAGGATTCTTAGAGTTGAAAAGTTTTCTCAACTAAACTGTGAAGCAAGTTTTAGGAGCTATTCTAATGGTAAGATAAGAGGCGATTACCCACATTCCCATAATGATAATACAAGAGGCGATTACCCATGTCCATTAAAGATAAAATGAATATGATTGATAAATAATCCGTTGGAATTATGCTTAGCACCGAGTGGACAACTGACGATTGCTCGTATCCCATAAACTATGTTCCACTATAGGTTGTCTTAGATAAACATTAGCTAGTGGATCTACTTAAGCTAGAAATTCATGGTTCATAACTTGGCAAGTGAGGAAAACTCTTTTGGGTGTGGGGTAGACACCGGATTACATGTTATAGCTCACATGGTATCTATGTTGATTAAGGAAAATTTCCCACAACAATAATGATGAACTAAGGTTACTTGTAAAAGTATCTCACATGTCTTCAAAGATGATTTTACTTGCATTGACCATGATCATGATTATACTTCTAATCTCATATCGTATGTTTTAACTTGATCTTTGCATGTCATAGAAATGTCCTTTTAACATGATTTGATATCCTTTATGCATTGCTATCATACTTGGTACATTATTTTACTAACGCATACTCTTGCTTACATTCTTCTAAAAATGTAGGGTCCGACACTCTAATTCCGCATCCCCATGGCTAGAGATCTCTTTGGTAGTCTTGAGTAGTGGTGAGTCCACATATTTTGAGGACCGAACCTTTTATTGCTTTCTGTCTTTACTTTCAAGATATTATATGTGATACCTAGGTTACGTCCCAATCACTCTTGATTTAATCGATGACTTTGATACTATGTAGACTTCTACTTTATTAGTTTCAAACTCGTTATGATTTAAAATGTCTCTTTTAAACTCTTAATTTCTATTATCTTGCTTACGCATGCTAAGTGGCTTGTGTGGGGCCTCTCAGAGTCCTATACGCGATGTTACACCTAGGGTATACTTTGGGTCATGACAAACTTGGTATTCATAGCACAAGGTTTAGAAAGGTCCTAGGATGTCTCATTAGCCACGTTGAGTAGAGTGTTGGTCATAAGTGTGAAGTGCGCCATATTTATGAATATGAAGCTATACGATGATTACGAAACTTCACTTCCTTCATTACTCTAAGTCGTGCAATAGAGTGTAACTCTATATGTCCTTTCTCCTAATCTTGATCCAATGCTTTTCAGGTAATGGCACCTCGATGATCATATGTTAGGAGGAATGTGAATGAGAATGTGGAACAATAAGCTCCTGCGCAAGCTCCTCAAGTTCTAGTCGACCCATTGACCGAACAAGTGACTAATGTAGAGTTTAGGGTTGCTTTTCAAGTGTTGGTTCAAACTATGAAGGCTCAAGCCAATAGGGAGGTTGTGGTCGTCGTGAACCCAAATGTGGGTACGACGGCAACTAGAGTGATAGACTTCACTAGAATGAATCCTCCAGAATTTCACGATTCTATGGTTGAGGAAGATCCCCAAGAATTCATTGATAAAGTGTATAAAGTGTTGATGATCATGTGAATGACACCAGTGGAAAAGGCGGAATTGGCCTCTTACAAACTTAAGGGTGTTGCTCAAGTTTGGTTCAACCAATGGAAGGAAGGGAGAATGGTTGATGGGGGTCCTCCTAATTAGAAATTTTTTAAGGTTGCTTTCCCTGATACGTTCTTTCTCCTTGGATGAGGGAGGCAAAGGTACTTGAATTCATTAACCTTCGTCAAGGAAACATGAGTGTGAAAGAATATGGATTGAAGTTCACACAATTGTCTAGGTATGCTCCTGCTATGGTTGCCGATCCTAGGGCAAGAATGAGTAAGTTTGTTTTGGGTGTGTTCGCAACTGTGGTTAAGAAATGCCGTAGCTCTATGCTTATAATTGATATGGACATTTGATTTCATGGTACATACACAACAAATTGAAGAGGAAAAACTCAAGGAAAGGTCTAGGGAGGCAAAGAGGCCCAAGACAGGTGATGGTGACTTTTCACATTCCAGGTTCGACAAACATGGTCGTTCTAAGTTCCGATAAAGGTTTTCCGGTTAAGGATCCTCTAAAGTTCCTCCTAGGTTCAATAAAGATAGGGTTTCTAACCCTAAGCCTCAACAAAGAAATGGTAATAGGTCTTCATTGTCTACTTGTGCTATGTGTGAAAGGAAGCACGAGGGTAAATGTCTAGCCGGTTCTAATCCATGTTTCGGTTGTGGCAAGACACACAAGATAAGGGATTGTCCCTCAGTTTCTAAGAATTAAGGAGATGATCGTCGACGGGCTCAACCCTATCCTTTTTCAAATTCTAGAGGTAATTAGATGAAAAACCGATTCTATGCACTTCAGACTCAGCATGAGAAAGAGGATTCTCTCGATGTGGTTACCGATATGTTGAAAGTCTTACAACTCGATGTTTATGCTTTACTTGGCCCCGGTGCTACCTTTTCTTTTTAGATGCCATATGTTTCTATGAGATTTGATATTTTTTTGGATGTGTTGTTAGATCCCTTTTATGTCTCTACTTCTATTGGTGAATCTGTTGTGGCTAAGAGAGTTTATAGAAGGTTTCCCATCTCCTTATCCCATAGAGGCACTCATGTTGCTACTGTAGAGCTCAATATGCTAGACTTTGATGTTATCTTTGGTATGGGTTGGTTTCATTCATGTTATGCTTCTATTGATTGTAGAACCTGTGTTGTCAAGTTTCAGTTTTCAAATGAACCCATCCTAGAATGGAAAGGGGGAAATTCTATTCCTAAAGGTAGTTTGTTTCATGTCTTATAGGTAGAAAGATGATTTCTAAGGGTTGCATATTCCATTTTGTTCGGGTTTGAGATATGAATTCTGAAACCCCTACTCTTTAGTCGGTCCCTGTTGTTAACGAGTTTCCAAAAGTATTCCCCAATGATTCGCCCAGTGTTCTTCTCGAAAGAGAAATAGGATTCGATATTGACTTTCTCCCAAACACGTAACCTATCTCTATTTCCTCCTAACCGAATGTATTAAGCAAAACTTAAGGAATTAAAGGAGAAATTTAAAGATTGGATAAGGTTTTCATCCAACTGAGTATCTCTCCATGGGGTGCTCCAGTTTTGTTTGTCAGAAAGAATGATGGTTCAATCCGTATGTGTATTTACTACCAGTAATTGAACAAGGTTACCATTAAGAATAACATCCTCTCCCAAGGATACATAATTTTTTTGATCAACTTCAAGGAATAAGTTACTTTCTAAGATTGACCTTCGGTCGGGTTACCACTAATTGAGGGTAAATGAAGATGACATTAAGAAGACAACTTTTCGAACTCTATATGGTCATTATGATTTCTCGGTGATGCCCTTTGGGTTGACCAATGCTCCAACCGCATTTATGAATTTGATGAATAGGGTGTATAACTAATACCTCGACATGTTTGTGATTGTGTTTATCGATGACATCTTAATCTACTCAAGGAGTGAAAATGGGCATACCAATCATTTGAGGATTGTGTTGCAAGTCCTCAAGGACCAAATACTCTTTGCAAAGTCTAGTAAATATGGGTTTTTGTTAATGTCTGTGGCTTTTGTTGGCCACCTTATTTCCGGTAAGGGTATTGAGGTAGATCCTAAGAAGGCATATATGGTTAAGAGTTGGCCTAGACCTTTCTCCCCTTTTGATATTAGAAGTTTCTTGGGTGTAGCCGGTTACTATCAAAGGTTTGTTGAAGGGTTTTCTTTGATTGTGTCTCGATTGACGAAATTAACCCAAAAGAAGGTTAAGTTCATATTGTTAGAAGCATGCGAGAAGAATTTCCATGAATTGAGCGACATAATTACTTCCACTCCAGTGTTGACTTTATCGGAAGGAATTGATGGGTTCTTTGTTTATTGTGATGCTTCAAGAATTGGGTTAGGATGTGTCCTTTTGTAGTTTAGGGTTTAGGGTTTGGTGTTCGAGGTTCGAGGTTCGAGGTTTGGGGTTTGGGGTTCGGGGTTCAGGGTTCAGAGTTCAGGGTTCAGTGTTCAGGGTTCAAGGTTCGGGGTTCAGTGTTTAGGGTTCAGGGTTCAGGGTTCAGCTATATTTAACTTCCTGCAAAATTGTACCAAACACCATCATATATAATAAAAAAATGCCCAAGACTCACACAAATATCAAGTATAATGCATCAAAAATACCGTAAACTCACGATATATCAATCGTCAGGAAACACTTCTATGAGTTCATTCACTTCAAGAGCTGACTTAAGAGTTGGGGTTTCAGAATTTGTTCCTTTAACCCAAACTAAATGATAGATACAACCTATAGAAACCATATGCTAACCTTAAGGCACGAGATAAATTGACCAGTAGGCGCTCAGGTACTACCCTTAAATTCAATGACAAGTTCATTAAGAAATTCACATTTTATAATTCTTGTTCTATAGCCAACTAAGGCATAATATGCATGAAGCCATTCCATATCAAGAATGACATCAAAGTCAAGCATATCTAACTCTACTAGATTAATTGATGTGGTTTTCTAAAATACTGGGAGCAGGTAATTTCTCTACACCCATTTAGTTAAATTGACTCACCAATAGAAGTAGAGACTGATAATTGTTCTAATAGAATTTTGAGACTAACATCAAATTTCATCGAAACAAGAATCACAAAGAAAAGTGTCGCTTCTGTGTCAAATAAGGCTTAAACATCAAATTGAATGACTCGTAACATACCAGTGACCACATTAGGGGAATCCTCCATATCTTGTCGAGTTTAAAGGACATATAATATATTCTGATTCTGTCCACTACTAGTGCAGCATGGGGTACCCTGCTGAGTCGAATGACCTAATAAAGTGTTAGGCTGAGTATGGAAAAAACATCTCTACCCTAGCCAATGGCCGATCGACAATCCCTCAATATGTGGTAAGTCTTACCACATCCTTAGCAACAACCAGCACCAACCATGCACTCTCCTGGATGGTTTTTTCCATACTTTTGACAAGCAGCGAGAGAATGTCCACTATAAATACTACTTTGAGACTTAGAGTTTGGCACTCTATTTTTATTGAATTTCAGTAGTGGAGCACTACCAGAAGATTGTGTTGGGCATGTATACCTTTTATTAAATTGAGAATGACCACAACCATTGGATCTCTAATGAGAGTAGTCATCACTATTGATATGAGCTCTTTTGTTCTTGCAAACACTCTCTTTAATCTTCTCTTCCTCAATTTTTTGATAATCGGTCATCAACCTAGAGTTATCCATCTTTTTTATCATGAAAGCATCCCCACACTCTTTCACCACCATCTTTAAAACATCGAAAACAAACTTTCTCATGCGGGTCCTACAGTCAGCCACCATAGCCTAAGCATACTTGGAGAGTTGAATAAATTTCAAAGCATACACCTTCACGCCCATGTTACCTTGCCTCAAATAAATGAATTTTTGCACCTTAGCCTTTCTCATCTCAAGAAGGAAACGTGTCTACAAAAGAATCCTTAAATATTTTTGATCCAATTGGCTTGCAATAGTTACCCTTCCCTCTTTCCATTATTTAAACCGAAAATGAGAAACTCCATTCAATTGATAAGCGACCAAAGCTGCACTATCGACTAGAGTGACACCAATAATCTCAAGAACTTATGAATACCCTGAATTAATTCTTAAGGATCCTCGTCAACTTTTTAACCATGAAATTCTAGAATGTTCATCAAAGTGAGGTCTCAGACTCTGGTAGAAGTTGTGCCAACATTTGGGTTCATGGGGACACAAATTCTTAATAATTTTGAGCATCATGGCTTGAACTAGTACTTAAAAAGAATTCATAAACTTGGCATGAGTGACCAGTTCAACATAAGGGTCAAGTGGAGCCAGAGGTTCTTGTGGCTCTACATTCTGATACCCAAGCTCTTTTGGAGGCATGAAGTCGAAAATGTATGTAGCATGAGTTAGAAGGAAACTTACTAGAGTTTCACTCTATTGCAGGACTAAGAGTATGAAAGAAGTGAAGTATTTCTTAAATATTTCATAGCCTCTCATTCATAAATATGGAGCCCTTACTAAATACAACTTTTAGACACCCTAAGACATGTAACACCTTGAAAATTGGAAAGTCAAAGGAAAAGGAAAAGTCAGATTTTTGGAACTAAAGAAGGATCTACGAGTTCTATCTACTGATCGTAGAAAGTCTTAATTGCCGTAGGAAGGAAGTCATAGACTTTGAGTGGAGTTTTTGAAAATTCAAGTTTATGAAGTTTGAACTCCGAATGAACATGTCGAACTGTAAGAATTTGCACGAGCCGTAGAGAGTACTCGTAAGATGGATTCAGATATTTGTTTTAAGACCTCAGTTCCAGGGAAGGATTTGAAGGGTCTTCAATTGTTCTCTAGGTCATAGAATGTGTGTCATAAAAAGGTCCCAAATTTATTGAGATTTTTAAGTTGAACTTGAGTTCTACAGATGAGGTCTACAGACTGTAGGATTTTAGACAGACCGTAGAAAAGTCTCGTGGGAAGTGAAGTGAATTTGGGTATTTTAAGGTGGTTGTACGGTTGACTAGTACGGGTCGTAGAAAGTTCTATGGACGATAGGTCCAAACTGTAGAACCATCCGACAATTATTTTTAAGGGTATTTCAGTCTATTTATGTGCATCTAATGCCAATACTATGTTGTTTTGACCCCTATTTTAAGCCCTATAACTACCTTTCACCCTTTGAAAGTTCCCCAATTCTCTCATCATTCAAACCCTTAAATCCCATCCACATTCATCCCCTCTAATTCTCTCCCAAAGTGATGAAGAAGGTTAGGGTTTCCAAGCATGAAGCCTCCAATTCGTCCATTGCTTTTGTGATTTAATCCTCAAGGTATGTAGTTCATCATGAATGGGTTCCTCACAGCCATTGAGACACAAGGTTTAATTATCCAAGTTTAATTTTATTAAATTGATTAGGTTTTCATTCAATCCTTCATGGTTCAAATGATGTGGATTCAATTTGTTTAATTTTATCTTATTTTGATAGGTTTTACATGCATTCAAATTGAAATCACATGAACATATGCATTGATCATGATTTTAAAAATGAACTCTTAAAGGAATAAATTGATTAAGGAATTAGGAACTTGTGAATGATGTTTTCATGATGCTATGCATGATTTATGAAAAAAACCATGTTTTATGATCTAGGTTGATTTAAGATGAGCATCAATGAAATTGTGAAAGGTTTTCTCACATTAAGAAATCATGATCTAGTCCAATGGAATTGTGTCATAAGGAACTTATTCATACACGTGCGTCTCTCAAATCCATTCAACTACCCGTCATACTTAAGATAGTTGAATAGCGAAGCCCAGATCCTTATGGATGAGTTACTCTCTGCAAAAAATCATCATAAAGTCATAAGACTGCAGAGATGATTGAGAGAAGCTTGTGAGTGAGCATAAGTGTTGAGACTCGAAAAATGCACTCTTATTTATATGCATCGTGTGTTTGAGCTAAAAGAGTGGTGTACTCCCAGAATCTCTTCTCTAAACCTTGTTTTAGTTGAGATCCTTATGATGAAGTGTGTTTTAGATCTTGGGTAGTAATTTCACACGAAAAGTTAAGTATAAGTTGCAATGTTATAAGCAGTAGTAGTAAAAGTTCCCAGAGTTAAAAGATTGAATGCAAATATATAATAATCTAAGAAAGTGAGATAGAGATGAGGTAAATTATGTTGTTGCAGTCATGCACCCAATAAGTTATAAATGAGGAATTTTCCCTTATTGGTAGACTAAGAAGTTATGACTTTGTGTAGATTTCATGATAGAAGATAGAGGACTAATTACATGTTAGGAGGAGTTAGAGTATACTTTAACTAGAAAGGAGTTTATGTCAATGTGCTATTGTGTTAGTGAAGACCAGGTGTAGTTATTGAATAGAATAATAGAGTATTCCTGAGGTCATAGATCTAATCATGTCTTATGATTTTTGGAAGTCAGAGCTCCATGGTATTCAAAGGGTTATAGAATAAATTGGGGAATGATGTATAGTGAGTTGGTAAATATTACTTAGGTTATCAAAGAGAATATGTTGATAGGTTGTAATTAGATAGACTAATAGGCAAAAATCGACTATTTTTCCATTAATATATATGGATCTAGTGTTTTATTTATTCTATCTACTAGTTGTAAGTTAGTGTAGTATATGAGAAGTGGTTGTTGCCCATGTTTAGTACTAGACACTTGAATTTGAGATGAGTGTCGTGAAAAAAAGGGATGGTACCACGATGGTGATGATGTTAGTTTTGAGATATGATCTAGTAGGTTTGACAGAAATTAGGTAAGGAATTAAGGTGCTACTTTTCTGTAAATGTGAGCAGTACAAGTGTGGTATTATGGCTCTTAGATGAGAGAAATAAAGTGATGCTAAGTGACTATATTAGCAAGAGCATTAAGGGGTGTACCCGAGAATGTATGTAGTCGGACGAGGTTTTAATTAAGTTTATTGTTTTTATGTATGCCTAGATAGCATAATTGAGTTGCCAATGTGGAGTAGGCTGATGTAAGAATTACGTATCACCCTTAAGAGTTCGGTAGAAATGATTTAATATAGTCAATGACTAGCCTCTTCAATATAGTTCAAAGTTTTCTCTAGTTCGGTTGATATAAACATAAAAGGATGTTATTGGTAGGCCAAGAAGGAGGGTCGGATTATTAACAGTCAGATTAAGTGGCCATATAAGCCAATGAGAAGAGGTTAGAGAAGCATCTTAGAAAATGGTCTTAGAAGGAGTCTTAGTACCTGCTTATAGAGAGTTCAATAGGCATGAGATAAGCCTTTCCCGAGTATTAGAGTAAAGGGAATGTAGAACAATTTATATATGATGAAATAAATTCATAGTCTTAAAGTATCAGCTTTAGACCTAACGGGGAGATGATAAGACGAGAAATGAAGTCAAGTGTGGAGGATCATAAACTGATGTTTTCAGAAAGAGTTATAGTGTTACATCAATCCATTCATAAGCGTATTCTTTAAAGTCAGTCGTTACAACATCATGTTGATGTCTCTTTTTATTAGAATAGTGTTCATGACTTATGCTCATACACTTCAGACATATCAGTTCCCAATATGAGGGGCAAAGTCTTTAGCCCATTGATCTCAATCTTACTCCATAAGGTTATGTACATCAATCTCATGATATGAACCTATTCATATAAGCACTTGTATCTCATAGTATTCTCAATTTTGCGAATTCATGATTTACTCTAAATGGCTAGCAACATAATGTTATGTCATGCATATTCTTATATCAGATATCTTGAATGAGTCATACTTATGATTTTTCACCCTAAGCTCTTTTAAGTGATCTTTTTCAGTTTTGATAGTGATGTTGTCAATAGTAGTTGAGTAATAATAGAAGAAGAGGGTTGATGTTTCTTATTGTGGTAGTGGTGGTCTTTTTATTCCATCTAAAGTTATAATGTGGAGGAGGAATAAGATGGTGTTTTACTATGAGTAATAGTTAGATGAGAGAAATTAGTCGGTTCCTGGTAGTAATGTGTGAAATTTCAGTTGGTAGAGATGATGAGAGAATGAAAAATTCTTTGAAGGTTTTGTTAGTAGGAGTCCATGGAGTGGTTACAGTACTAGGATTAAATGGTGTGTTGTTAACATGTGGACAAATGCATGATGCATTAGGTGTTTTTTTATATGGGCACAAGGTTGGTTGAAGGCAACTATAAGGAGAATTATTCTTGGGATAAGATTCCCTATAGAGGTATAGAAACCCGAATCTTGTGGTTTAGATAAGTATAAACATCTCATTTTAGCATCTTCTAATTTAGAGATTAGGCTTGAACACAGTAAGAGCAGACAATTTAACTTAGACCTGGGTAAGAGTAGTCATAAATCCTTGTAGGAGTTATGAGTTGCAGCTAATGAAGTTCGGTATTCTTAAAGAAGGGAATGATTTAGAGGTATTTCTAGGTTTCAAAGCTAGCAATTGTATTTCTTAAGGTGTAATAGTCTTATTCTTACTTCATCCCCAGATTCCTTTGATTCATGTAAGATAACTTCAAATAGAGTGTTACTATATTCAAAACAATATCGTTCTTGACTTATCATTCCTTAGTATGAATGAGTTCCAACTATGTTAGTAGAAAAATTCAGAAGTCAGAAATATAGTAAGAGTAATTATTTTCCCTTCCATCCTCAGTTAAACCATCATTCGAGGACTAACGATCCCAAGGGGGAGATATTGTAACACACCAAAAATTTCTAAGTTAAGACTCGAACCATTCTTCATTTGAGAATAAGATCGGCCTGGGTGATTCTTAAATATCCCATATGTTTAAAATTCAATTATTTAGTGTGAGAATTAATTTGGATATGAATTAAAGTCACTAGAATCCCCTAGCACAAAGTTGAGTTGAAAGCTTCCATACCGATTAAGTTTTGATGTAAGATTCTACTTTGGTCAACTTTGAACAACCATATCTCTTAAAATATAAAGAGTTATGTATCCCATAACCTATCAAATTAAAGGTATCTGAATCTTCTTTCAAACGCCACCTATTTCGCAACAATCTGAGTTTTGAGTAAAAAGTTATGACCATTTTGGTAACCTGATACAATGCAATGACTATTTAGCCAGCGAGAAAACATTAAAAAGGGTCGTTTTTGTCTTTTATTTCTAAGTAAATCCTAAACGAATTTCTTGAATAATTAAAGGCTCAAACCAATAAGATGTTTATCCCTTAATCCAATAGTCTCTACTCTCTCAAACCCTAAGGCATAACCTTAAGGAAGAATCAATGTAGAAGACTTCCATTCAAGATTCTTTCAATCTTTTTCAAGATTCTTCTCCAAGGGTTTCAAGGCTTCTAATCAAGTTCTTCTTCAAAATTCTTCAAGAAACTTGTTCTTCCAGGTATGTAAGGCTATCAAAGTGTTGGACTAGTTCGTCCTCACACCCTATATCTATTTTAAAATCAGTAAAAGAGTAATCAAGATTCTATCATTAGATTTGAGTATTCTTGAGATGAGTTGATTTTGAGTTCTTGAGTTCCTGATTCTTCTTGAAATTCTATTCCTAATTATTGAATTTCTATATGTTATGCATTGAAATTTTTGAGTTGAGTCGTTCATGTTGATATTTCAACATGAACCATATGCATTAAGTATTGTTGAAATGAGTAGTACTGTTGAGTTCTGAGTACTGAGTTTTTTCTATTGTTATTGAGGTCCTTGAGTTGATTTGTTCATGTCTATATTTCACCATGAACCCTATTTTGAATTATAATTTTTGAAAATCTTTTTAAGCAAATATTTTTGTCTTAAACTGATTTTATGAGAAAACAAAGATGAGTTTTGAGAAAGAGTTTTAAAACGTGATTAGTATGATAATCGAGTATGTCATCAATGTTTAAGCAGTATGCTATCTAGATATGCCATCATGTTTATGCAGTATGACTTCACGAGGCATTAATGATCAGATCACAATATGATTTTTGATATAGTTTTGAGAAAGAGTTTTTCAGATATGAGTTGAGTTAGAGAATAAAAAAACTAAGTATTCAAAAATGTATCAGTTTTTACATTGAGAAAAGAGAAACTTTGATTTCTAAATCAGTTAATGAGTTGAGAGATATTTCAGAGCAGTTAGCTCTTCTAAGAGGTAATTTTGAGTAATTACCTCAAAACAGAGAAATAGTATGTTTTATACATTTGAGCATGAGTATATTATTTGGAGTAGTATTGAACATCGATATGGGGATGAGTTCAGACAACTCAAAATCCTTATAAACCATGTCTGCAAACACGGGTAAAGGATTATACTTTTTAGATGAATCGTTATTGCTTAGTGGATCCACTTAGTTGAGGTGTTCTATACTCCGGCAAGGTATATCACATTTCTGGGATGTAACACCCTGGAATCAAGATACCTAGAAAAGAGAGTCAAGTGAGAGGTCACCAGCCCTCCACAGAGCCAAGGCACCCTTCATGGAGCCCCTCATGGGCCGTGAGGGGCACCACGGCTCGTGGTGATGCTCGTGAAGCCCTCCAGTGGTTAGCCAAGATGGGCTCTCCTCCCACGAGCCCTTAGATGTCTCATAAATGGAACCACGACTTGTGAGGGTGCCTATGAAGGAGTAGGTAGTGTGCTCCCCAAGGCAGCCTCCTCCCATGAGCCCCCAGATGCATCGTGAAGAGGTAGACGACTCCTCAAGGTGGGCGTGGAGGGGCAAGGCCACAAAGAGATTTTCCCTAGTCCACTGGTCAAGTACCATGGCTGCCACCGCGTCCCGTGAAGTCCTTGACGGCTCGTGTGGGACTCCATTTGGAGGTTCACGTCAGCTGTAAGTTAAGGGCAGTTGGGTCTTTTCCTAATTATTTTATCTTGATATTATGTTGTTTTGCCCTTACCTAGAACCCCTAAGTGATTTTAACCCCAAAACTTACCCATTCAAGTCATTCTCTTAAATTTACCAAAGAAGATCAAGTTCTTCCTCTCTAAAACATTTCTGTCTCTAGAAACTTGATGAAGAAGGGTTCAACCTAGCATTTCAAGGCAAGTCTCAAATTCCACCATTGAAGGCAAGCTTTTGGAATTAAGGTATGATATTTTTCATCCATGGATTCCTTCTATTCATGGAGTTCCCAAATTCTCTCATTTTCAAAGTCTAGAATTTTCCAATTGAGTTAGAATTTTCTTCTATGTTATGGGTTCTCCAAATTATTGATCTATGATGCATGAATTACGCTAATCCCATAATTTTGTCATGATTACCCATGAAACCATGTAATCCCCATGTTTTCCAAGTTATGAGCATATAATGTGGGTCTTGGATTATGAAAGAGGATTATATGAAATCAATCATAAATTGATAAGATTACATGAATTTATGATGAATTTCTATGAACCCAGGTCTAACCCATGTTTTCTAGATGTTGATGATTGAAAGTGGGTTTTGAACCTTGCAAGGTGAATTATGGAATTATGCATGTTCTTATGAAATTATGTAAATATCAAAGATGCTTTGAGAGTGAAGTATCAATGATGATGTTGTTGTTGTGTTGTTGAAATGATTTCTCATATACACATGAAAGCATTACTGTGAAAGGTTTTCTCACATAGTAAGGATTCTAAGGTTGAAAGGTCTTCTCACCTAAGTGAATCAAAGATAAGGAGCTATCCTAATGAAACCTATCTTGGATTAGTTATTGAATGATACCTTTCCATGGATGACTTTTGACCTTGCTTGGATTGGCAAGATGACGTGCCCTTCCATGGATAATACGAACAAGTAAGAAGATGACTATTTCGTGGGATTTATGCTTAGATCCCAGAGGATATTGAGATGGAACCTCTCCCGTGAGTAGAGGCCGAGTTTCTAGAAGCAATCTCCTTATCCCTTACCAATGTGCCTCCATAGGATGATTGTCTAGATAGACATTAGCTAGTGGATCCACCTAAGCTAGAAGTTCATGGTACTTACCTTGGCATGTAGGACAATCCTTTTCGGTGTGGGAGACACTGTGGGATTATGTTATAGCTCACATGGTCTCTTTGTCGGTTAAGGCTACTTCCCATAATAATAATGAACTAAGGTTGCTTCAAGAAGTATCTCACATATGTTCAAAGGTTTTAAAGATGTTAGCTTGCATTGACCATGTATTACGACTCATGTTTTCAAACCCTCTTATATCATGTTCTAGCTTGGTCATGCATGTTATGAAATGTCCCATTTTAGCATGATTTAAAGTTTATATGCATGACTATCATACATGGTACATTTTTTGTACTAACACTTACTCTTACCTACATTTCCCAAAATCTAGGGTTCGATAGTCAGGGTACTCAATTTTGTGGCTAGAAGTTGACTTGAGAGATTTCGAGCTTTGGTGAGTCCTCATGCTTTGAGGAAGGATTTTTTTCGTTGTTTCAGGTTTTCTTTCTTGATTTCAGTTTTGAACATGTTGTATGGGCTAGCCCTAATTTCATTCCTATGTACTAGATGGCTAAAGAGACAAGTGTTTAGAATTCCTCTTTACTTTTATAAAATTTTTGGGACTTGAAATGTTCTTCTTTATCTCTTTTATTCTATTTCTTATGTTATGAATGCCAAGTGGCTTGTGTGGGGTCTTTCGGGGTCCTATATTCCATGTTACGCCTAGGGGTATCTTGGGTCGTGACAAACTTCGTAATCAGAGCACAAGGTTTAGAAAGGTCCTAGGATGTCTCATAAGCCACATCAAGTTGAGTCTTGTTCATGAGTGTGAAGCGCACCACATTTATGAATGAGAGACTATAAGATGTTTAGGAAAATTCACTTCTTCATTACCCTAAAGTCGTTCGATAGAGTTTAACTCTAGAAGGTTTCTCTCCTTATCCTTATCTGATGCTCTAAGGATATGGCTACTCAAAAAGCTTATGCTAGAAGGAATGTGAGGGAGAATGTGGAACAAGAAGCTCCTCCTCAAGATTCTCAAACTCTGGTCAACCCTTTGGCTGAGCAAGTGACTGATGTAGAGTTTAGGGCTGCTTTTCAAGTATTGGCTCAAGCCATGATGGCCCAAGACAATAGGGAGGTTGCGGTTCCTGTGAACCCAAATGTGGGTACGTCGGCATCTAGAGTGAGGGACTTCACCAGAATGAATCCTCTGGAGTTTCATGGTTCTAAGGTTGAGGAAGATCCTCAAGAGTTCATTGATGAGGTCTACAAGGTGTTGATGATCATGGGAGTGACACCAGTAGAAAAGGCGGAGTTGTCCACTTATCAACTTAAGGGTGTTGCTCAAATTTGGTTTGATCAATGGAAAGAAGGTAGATCGGAAGATGCGAGTCCACTCGATTGGGAGAAGTTTAAGGTTACTTTCCTTGATAGGTTCTTTACCCTTGAAATAAGGGAGGAAAAGGTGCTTGAGTTCATCAACCTTCGTCAAGGAAGTATAAGTGTGAAGGAATATGCTTTAAAGTTCATACAATTATATAAAGATGTTCCTACAATGGTTGCCGATTGTAGGGCAAGGATAAGTAAGTTCATTTTGGGTTTTTTCGAAATGGTGGTTAAAGAATGTCGTACTGCCATGCTTGTTAATGACATGGACAGTAATCGTCTCGTGGTTCATGCTCAACAGATCAAAGAGGAGAAACTTAAGTAGAAGTCTATGGAGACAAAGAGGGCTAAAATCGATGATGGTAATATTTCTCATGCAAGGTCCGATGGACATGGTCATCCTAGATTTTAACAAAAGTTTTACGGTGAAGGTTCCTCCAATGCTCCTCCAAGGTTTTATAAAGAGAGGGTCTCTAAACCGAAGCCTCAAGGAGGGGATGGTAGTGGATCTTCATTGCCTATGTCTACTTGTTCTAGGTGTGGAAAGAAGCACGAGGGTAAGTGTCTGGCTAGCACGGATGGTTGCTTTGGTTGTTGTAAAAGTGGTCATAAGATGAGGGATTTCCATATGCTTACAACTAAAGGAAGAGAGGGAAAGCAAGATCCTCCTAGTGGTTCGGGTTCTAATGCTCCCAAGCAAAACAAATTCTATGCACTTCAGACTTGTGGTGAACAAGAGGGTTCTCCCAATGTTGTTACCGGTATGTTGAAAGTTTTCCAACTGGATGTTTATGCTTTACTTGATCTCGGTGCTACCTTGTATTTTGTGATGCTATATTTGGCTATGAGGTTTGATGTTCTTCTGGATGTGTTGTTAGATCTCTTTTCTGTCTCTACCCCTATTGGTGATTCTATTGTGGCTAAGAAGGTCTATAGAAAGTATCCCATCTCCTTGTCCCACAGAGTTACTTTTGTTGACTTGGTAGGGCTTGATATGCTATATTTTGATGTTATCCTTGGTATGGATTGGCTGGACTCATGTTATGCTTTTGTTGATTGTAGAACCCGTGTAGTCAAGTTTCAATTTCCAAATGAGCATGTCTTAGAGTGGAAAAGGGGAAATTCTATGCCTAAGGGTTTGTTTGTCTCTTGTCTTTAAGCTAGAAAGATGATTGCTAAGGGTTGCATATACCATTTACTTAGGGTGAGGCATGTGGATTTGTCATGACCCAGGAGTACCCCCTAGATGTAACATGCGTATAGAACCCTGAAGGACTTCATACAGGCCACTTAGTCCTCATAACATAAGAAATAAAATAATAAGAGTAAAATAGTCCAAGTCCAAAACATTTTATAAAGCAAAAGGAAAGTCTAATACACTTGTCTCATTATAGCCATCTAATACAATAGAATGAAATTGGGCCTAGCCCTTACATCATGTCGAAAAGAGAAAATACATGAAAGAAACTATATAATAATAGTCCGTCCTTGAAGCATGAGGACTCATCAAAAATCGGGGATCAATAAAATCTCCAACTAGCCATGAAACTGACCACCCTGAAGATCAGACCCTATATTTGGGAAAAATGTTGGCAAGAGTATGTGTTAGTACAAAAAAATGTACCAAGTATGATATCCATGCATAAAATATGAAAACATGTAAAACATGCTAAAACAGACATTTCATTTCATGACATGCATTTGACCAAGCTAAACCATCATATGAAAGAGTTATAAAACACAAGTAATAAGTCATGGTCGACGCAAGTTAACTTCATCTTTAAAACCTTTGAACTCATAGTTGATACTCCTTGAGTAACCTTAGGTCATTATTACTGGTGGAGAAGTAGCCATAACCGACAAGAGACCATGTGAGGTATAACATGATCTGCCGGTGTCTTCCACACCAAAAAAAGTGGTTCTACTTGTCTAAGGTAGAACCTAGAACATCTAGCTTAAGTGGATCCACTAGCTAATCAACCTATGTGGGCACATAGTTATAGGATAAGGAGATTGCTACTAGAAACCCGGCCTCTACTAACGTGAGGGTTCCCATCTCATGAGATTACTTTGGCAACCCGGCCTCTACTAACGTGAGAGCTTCCATCTCATATTCAATATCCACTCGGTGCTAAGCATAAATTCCCACGGAAGAGTCATTTCTTACTTGACTTCATTACTCATGGAAAGGTGCCTCTTGGACAACCAAACCAAGCTAGTTCATTAAGATAGCTCCTTAGACCATGCGTAATAAAACCTTTCACCATTCATGATCACTTTTAATCTTTGATTTAATTAGGTGAGAAAGCCTTTTAACCTAAGAATCCTTACTATGTGAGAATACCTTTCACATCATGCTAGTTATGTGTTTATGAGAATGTGCTTTCAACAACATAAAATCAACATCTTCATTGGTACCTTACTCTCAAAGCACCCTTAAAACATTTGCATAAATTTCATAAAATAATGCATAAGTCCATAATTTACCTCCTTGAGGTCAAAACTCAATTTCAATCATCACCTCTTAGAAAATATGGGTTAGATACGGATTTCATCATAAATTCATGTAAAACTAGTATAAAATGCTTAATTTCATAAAATTCTCCTTGAATATCAAAATCCCACAACATATAGTTCATAACTTGCAATTATAGGGATCACATGGGTTCATGGGGGAACTCATCATAAAGCATTGTAATTCATCAATTTATGCATAAAAGATCATAATTCAATCATTTAAATCAACAATTTAGAGAACCCGTGGTAATTGATGAAAACCCTAACTTAATTGGGGAATGCTAGTCTTTGAAATTGAGGAATTTGGTAATTCCATGGATGAAAAATATCATACTTTACTATCAAAGCCCAAAGAAATTGAAGTATGTAAGCTTTCTCTTGAACCCTAGCTTGAATATCTTTCTTCTTCTTCAAGTTTATAGAGAGAGAATTATTTGAGAGGAAGAACTTTGGGGATTTCTTTTGGGTTTTGAAAATAATGACTTGAATGGGTGAGTTTTAGAGTTAAATTGACTTATATAGGGGTCCTAGACTTAGGCAAAACTACATAGCATTACTTTGATTAAAATTGGAAAAGACAAATTAACCCCTAAGTTACAGTGCACTGCCACATGACCACGTGAGGTCCCACGAGCTGTGGTCCTCCTCGTGGTCCATGGACCAGTTCTTATGCAAGTTTCCCCCTTAACCCCAAAAAACTAAGGCATCTTCACAACACCTACCACGACCGTGTTGGCCTTCACAAGCCGTCAAGTGGCTCGTGGGGAGGGTCTTACCTTAGGGCAATGTAGCCTAGCTACTGTCTCAACTCCACGAGTGGCACCACGTTTCGTAGTGACCACCACGAGCCGTCAAGGCACTCATATGGAGGAGGCAGTTTTGGGCAGTTTTGGGGAGGCTACTGCCTTGCCCACCACGAGCCACGCCACGAGTCGTGGTACTCACCACTGGTCGTGGTGGCGGTCGTGGAAGGTGGGGCAGTGTCTATGGGAAGGTGGGCTACCCTATCCCTCTTCCTTGTCTCTTGCCCTCTCACTTTGCCCTAGTTTAGTCTACTAGATTCCGAGGTGTTACATTATCTCCCCCTTGGGGCAATTCTTCCTCGAATGAGATTCTTGAAATCCTTCTAACAGAAATGACTCAAAACTAGCAGCCCATCATGCATGCAACTCATCTAAATGCACACAACCAAGGAGGAACTTCATCTCCCAGCTAAACATACTCAATGCATCACAAGAAAGTAGGAACTACATCTAAAAACCCATTGTGCATGAAATTTCAACATTTTTCATGTTCAAGGAGGAACTACCTTCTCCAAGCTGAAAGTATGCTCAACACAATCTCATGGAGCCTATATGCAATTTACTCTAAAAAATCATAGCTAAAGCATGTTCATCAATTTATCTCATGAAGCACATAGGCACTCATACTCAATGCACAACAACATGAGGAAAATTAATCATAAAAACTCATTTTATTTCAAAACACAAGTTTCTCATGAACATGCATAACATAAGGAAATCATGGAACACATATAACACACATGACTCCATCACAAAGAACAAATCATGAGGAACTCATCAACTCAAGCTAGAGTAGGAGTAGAAGGAAAGAGATAAGGATATCGGAACATCATATCGACCTCAACCTCCCAAGTAGAACTCTCAACTAAATGATTCCTCCACAACACCTTTACGGAAGCAACTTCCTTGTTTCCCAACTCCTTGACTTGCCGGTCCAAAATCTCAATCGGAACTTCCTCATAAGAAATACTTTTATCAACTCCCAACCCTTCAAAGGGATCTATGGATGTCGGATCACCAACACACTTCTTAAACATAAAGACATGGAAAATCGAATGCACCGATGCCAATTCATTAGGCAAATCAAGTTCATAAGCAACCTTGCCAACACGTCTCAAAATTTCATAAGGGCCTACAAAACGGGGACTAAGCTTTCCTTTCTTATCAAACCTCATTACATCCTTCATAGGTGAATTTTTCAAGTAAACCCAAATTACTAACATTAGGAACTCACAATGACCTTGCTATCTAAGAACACAATCTCCCCCTTGGGAGAAAGCCTTAACAGAATTTCTAAGTACCGCTTCTTTCAATTCTACTAAGGTCGGATCAAGTCCTTTCTTAACTTTCACATCCGTCACAAAAATGATCTTGAACCATCTTAAACTATAATTCTACCCTTGGTAGGGTCTACTAACTAAACGACTTTACCAAAAACTCATAATGACCATACCGGGTTCTAAAATCCATCTTTGAAACATCATCATTTTTCACCCTCATTTGGTGCTAACCCAACCTAAGGTCAATCTTAGAAAGGTAACTAGCTCCTTGTAATTGGTCAACACTAAAATATATTTCCCTCACCCTTACTAGGTGGTACATGCAACCCTTAAAAGTCATCTTCTTAGCCTTAAGAAAAGAAATAACCCAAACTTTTGGCATAGATTTTCCCCCTTCCACTCTCGGATAGGCTGATTCGGGAACTAAAAATTTGACTACACGGGTTCTACAATCAATAGAAGCATAACAAGAGTGCAACTTATCCATCCCCAGGATGACATCAACACCTACCATATATAGCTCTACCAAATCAACCAAGAGTAACTCTATGGGATAAGGAAATGGGACATTTTCTATAGACCATCTCAACCATCACAGAATCACCAACAAGAGTAGAGACATAAAAAGGTTCTAACAACACATTAGGGAGCACATCAAATTTCATAGCCACATATGGCATCACATAAGAAAAGGTAGCACCGGAATCAAGTAAAACATAAAAATCAAGTTGGAAAACTTTTAACATACCGGTAACCACATCTGGAGAACTCTTTTGTTCACCTCTAGTCTGAAGAGCATAGAAACAGTTTTGCTTAGGAGCATTGGAACCTAAACCACTAGGAGTAGCTTGCTTGCCCTCTCTTCATTTAGCCATAAGAATCGGGCAATCCCTCATTTTGTGACCCCTATTACCACAACCATAACAACCATCCGTTCCAGTTAGGCACTTACCATTGTGCTTATTCCCACACTTAGTACAATTATGCCTAGGCAATGAAGATCCACTACCATTACCTCCTTGAGGCTTAGGGTTAGACACCCTATCTTCATTGAAATTAGGAGGAGCATTGGACGAATCTTGACCGGAAAACCTTTGTCGAAATCTAGAACGACCTTGTTCATCGGACCTTGCATTAGAGAAATTTTCATCACCGATCCTAGCCCTTTTTACCTCCCTAGACCTTTCCTTAAGTCTTCCTCCTAAATTTTTTATGCATGCACCATAATACGAGATATGTCCATTTCATGAATGAGCATGGCAGTTAGGCACTCTTTATTCACTATTTAGGACACACCCGATACAAACTTTCTCATTCTATCCCTTGAATCCACAACCATTGACGGAGTATACTTTGACAATTGAGTGAACTTTAGAGTGTATTCCCTCACACTCATACTTCCTTGCCGGAGGTTAATGAACTCGAGCACCTTGGCTTCCCTCATCTCTAGGGGGAAAGAACCTATCAAGAAAATCGGGTTTCATCTTTTCCCAATCAAGAGGACCCGCATCTTCCGGTCTCCCTTCTTTCCATTGGTTATACCACACTTGAGCCACACCTTTCAATTGGTAAGAGGCTAACTACGTCTTTTCCAATGGTTTAACTCCCATGATCATCAACACCTTATAGACCTCATCGATAAACTCTTAAGGATATTCCTCAACTTTGGAACCATGAAACTCCAGAAGGTTCATTCTTGTAAAGTCCCTTACTCTTGAAGCCACCGAATTCACATTAGGGTTCATGGGAACTACTACCTCCCTATTTGCTTGGGCCGTCATAGCTTGGGACAATACTTGAAAATCCGCCCTAAACTCCGCATTTGACACTTGCTCGGCCAAAGGATCGACAGAAACTTCAAGAGCTTGGGGAGGAGCTTCTTGTTCCTCATTCTCCCTCACATTCCTTGTAGCATAATCTCTTCTAGTTGACATTCCTAAGGAACATAGGATAAGGATTAGGAGAGAGACCTTATAGAGTTAAACTCTATCGGACCACTTAAGTGTAATAAAACAAGTGAAGTTTACTAATCATCTTGTAGCCTCTCATTCATAAATATGGTGCGCTTCACACTCATGAACAAGACTATACTAGACGTGGCTTATGAGACATCCTAGGACCATTCTAAACCTTGTGCTCTGATTACCAAGTTTGTCACGACCCAGGGGTACCTCCTAGATGTAACATGGCGTATAGAACCTCGAAGGAATCCATACAAGTCACTTAGTCTTCATAACATAAGAAATAAAATAGTAAGAGTAAAATAGTCCAAGTCCAAAACATTTTATAAAGCAAAGCGGAAGTCTAATACACTTATCTCATTATAACCATCTAATAAAATAGAATGAAATTGGACCTAGACCGTACATCATGTTTAAAAGATCAAATACATGAAAGAAACTAGATAATAGGAGTCTGTCCTCGAAGCATGAGGTCTCACCAAAGCTCGGGAATCAATCAAATCTCCAACTAGCCACAAAACTGACCACCCTGAATATAAAACCCTATATTTGGGGAAAATGTAGGCAATAGTATGCGTTAGTACAAAATAATGTACCAAGTATGATAGCCATGCATAAAACATTTAAAACATGCTAAAACAGACTTTTCATTTCATGACATGCATTTGACCAAGCTAAAATATCATATGAAAAAGTTATAAAACACAAGTCATAAATCATGGTCGATGCAAGTTAACTTCATCTTTAAAACCTTTGAACTCATACTTGATACTCCTTGAGTAACCTTAGTTCATTGTTACTTGTGGAGAAGTAGGCTTAACCGACAAGAGACCATGTGAGCTATAACATGATTCCCCAGTGCCTCCCACACTGAAAAAGGGTAGTTCTACTTGCCTAAGGTAGAACCTAGAACATCTAGCTTAAGTGGATCCACTAGCAAATCAACCTATATGGGCACATAGTTATGGGGTAAGGAGATTGCTACTATAAACCCGGCCTCTACTAATGTGAGGGTTCCTATCCCATGCGATTACTTTGGAAACACGGCCTCTACTAACGTGAGAGCTTCCATCTCATATTCAATATCCACTTGGTGCTAAGCATAAATTCCCACAGAATAGTCATTTCTTACTTGACTTCATTACTCATGGAATGGTGCCCTTTGGACAGCCAAACCAAGGCAGTTCATTAAGATAGATCCTTAGACCATGTATGAGAAAACCTTTCACCATCCATGATCACTTTTAATCTTTGATTCAATTAGGTGAGAAAGCCTTTCAACCTAAGAATCCTTACTATGTGAGAATACCTTTCACATCATGCTAGTTATTTGTTTATGAGAATGTCCTTTTAACAACATAACAACAACATCATTATTGGTACCTTACTCTCAAAGCACCCTTAAAATATTTGCATATATTTCATAAAATAATGCATAAGTCTATAATTTACCTTCTTGAGGTAAAAACCCAATTTCAATCATCAACTCTTAGAAATATGGGTTAGATATGGATTTCAACATAAATTCATGTAAAACTAGTAATACATGCTTAATTTCATAAAAATCTTCCTTGAAGATCAAAATCCCACAACATATAGTTCATAACTTGCAAATATAGGGATCACATGGGTTCATGGGGAATTCATCATAAAAGCATTGTAATTCATCAATTCATGCATAGAAGATCATAATTCAATCATTTAAATGAAAAATTTATAGAACCCATGGTAATTGATGTAAACCTTAACTTAATTGGGGAATTCTAGTCTTTGAAGTTGAGGAATTTGGGTACTCCATGGATGGAAGGAATCCATGAATGAAATCTATTATACCTTACTATCAAAGCCCAAAGAAATTGAAATATGTAAGCTTTCTCTTGAACCCTAGCTTGAATCTCCTTTTCCTTCTTCAAGTTTATAGAGAGAGAATTATTTGAGAGGAAGAACTTTGGGGAATTCTTTTGGATTTTGGAAATAATGACTTTAATGGGTGAGTTTTAGAGTTAAAATGACATAGCTTTACTTTGATTAAAACTGGGAAAGACCAATTAACCCTAGATTACAGTGCATTGACACATGATCACATGAGGTCCCACACGTCTTGGTCCTTACCACGAGCCGTGGTCCACCTAGTGGTCCATGGACAATTAGCTAGGTAAGTTTTACCCCTAACCCCAAAAACCTAAGGCATTTTCATGAAACCTCCCATGGTCGTGGTGGCCTTCATGAGCCGTCAAGGGGATCATTGAAAGGGTCTTCCCTTGGGGAAATGTAGCCTAGATACAGCCTCAACTCCTACAGTGGCACCACGATCCCTAGTGACCACCACGAGCCGTCAGGGCACTCATGTGGAGGAGGCTACTTTGGGCAGTTTGGGGAGGCTACTGCCTAGCCCACCACGAGTTGTGGTCCTCACCACTGGCCATGGTGGTAGTCGTGGAAGGTGGGGCAGTGTCTATGGGAAGGTGGGCTGCCCTAGCCCTCTTCTTTGGCTCTTTCCCTCTCACTTATCCCTTGTTTAGTCTACTAGATTTTGAGGTGTTATTGGATTCTGAAATCCCTACTCTTGAGTCGGTTCCCGTTGTTAATGAGTTTCCAGAAGTATTCCCAAATGATTTACCCTGTATTCCTCCCAAAAGGGAAATAGACTTTGGTATTGACCCCCTCCCAGATACACAACCTATCTCTATTCCTCCTTACCGAATGGCTCTGGAAGAATTAAAGAAGTTGAAAGAACAATTGAAAGATTTTTTGGATAAGGGTTTCATCTGACTGAGTATATCTCCATGGGGTTCTCCAGTCTTGTTTGTTAGAAAGAAATATAGTTCTCTTCATATGTGTATAGACTATCGACAACTGAATATGGTTACCATTAAAAATAAGTATCCTCTCCCAAGAATAGATGATTTGTTTGACCAACTTCAAGGAGCGAGTTACTTCTCTAAGATTGAAATTTGGTCGAGTTATCTCCAATTGAGGGTGAAGGAAAAGGATATTCTGAAAATGGCTTTTAGAACCTGATATGGTCATTTTGAGTTGGTGATGTCTTTTGGTTTGATTAATGCTTGAGCCTCTTTTATGGATTTGATGACTATGGTGTTTAGACAATATCTTCACATATTCGTGATTGTGTTCATTGACGATATATTGATTTATTCGAGAAGTGAGGATGATCACATCAATCATCTGAGGATTGTGTTGCAAGTTTTCAAGGACCAACAACTCTTTGCAAAGTTTAGGAAATGTGAGTTTTAGCTAAGTTCCGTAGCTTTTCTTGGTCACATTGTTTCAAGTAAGGGTATTGAGGTAGATCCTAAGAAGATGGATGCAGTCAAGAGTTGGCCTAGGCCCCTATTGCCTTAGGATATTAGAAGTTTCTTGGGTTTAGATGGTTACTACATAAGGTTTGTTGAGAGGTTTTCTTCGATTGCCTCTCCATTGACAACATTGACTTAAAAGAAGGCTAAGTTCATATGGTGCAAAGCATGTGAGAAGAGTTTTTAGTAATTAAAGTATCAATTGACTTCCACTCCGTTGTTGACCTTACCGGAAGGGACTGATGGTTTTGTTGTTTATTGTGACTCCTCAAGAATTCAGTTAGGATGTGTGCTTATGGTAAATGGGAAGGTTATTGCCTATGATTCAAGGCAACTTAAGGTACATGAAAATAATTATCCTACCCATGACCTTGAACTAGCGGTGGTTGTGTTAGCCTTAAAGATTTGGAGGCACTATTTGTATGGCATTCATGTCGATGTTTTCACTGACCATAAGAGTTTAAAACCTATATTTAATCAGAGGGACTAAATCTTCACCAAAAAAGGTGTCTTCAGATACTGAAAGATTATGATATAAGTTTTCTCTATCACCCTGCTAAAGCGAATATGGTGGTGGATGCTCTTAGTCGGTTGTCTATGGGTAGTGTTGCTCATATAGAAGAAGATAAGAAGGAGTTGGTTCGAGATGTTCATAGGTTATATCGGTTGGGTGTTGAGTTAGTGGACTCCACCAAGGGTAGTGTTATGGTCCACAATGGTTCATAATCGTATTTTGTGGCAGATGTGAAAGCCAAGCAAGGTCTTGATCCAACATTGGATGAATTTAAGGAAGTAGTGCTTAAGAAATCCATTGAGGCTTTCTCTCAAGGAGGAGATGGAGTGCTTAGATATCAAGGTCATTTGTGTGTTCCCAATGTTGATGATTTGAAGGAACAAATCTTGTCAAAAGCCCATAGTTCTCGGTATTCCATTCACCTGGGAGCCACCAAGATGTACCGTGATTTGTGGGAGATATATTATTGGAATGGTATGAAGAAGAATATTGCGGAATTTGTGGCTAAGTTTCCTAATTGTCAACAAGTGAAAGTTGAACATAAAAAATCAGGATGTTTGTCCCAAGACATTAGCATTCCTACTTGGAAGTCGGAAGATTTGAATATGGACTTCATTGTTGGTTTGCCTCGCACTCGGTGACAACATGACTCAATTTGGGTTCTAGTAGATCGAATGACGAAATCAGCTCATTCTATTCCCGTCAAGATTTCCTATTCGGTGGAGGACTATGGTAAGTTGTATTTGAGGGAAATGGTAAAGTTACATGGAGTGCCTTTATCCATTATCTCCGATCATGGTATTCAATTCAATTCTCAGTTTTGGAAATCTTTCCAAAAGGGTCTTGGTACTTGTGATAAGCTCAGTACAACCTTTCACCCCCAAACTGATGGACAAGCGGAGCGTACTATCCAAACTTTGGAAGATATGTTGAGAGCTTGTGTGATTGATTCCAAGGTAATTGGGATGCTCATTACCTTTGATTGAGTTTGAATATAACAATAGTTATCACTCGAGTATTGTTATGGCTCCATTTGAGGCATTATATGATAGGAGGTGTAGATCTTCTATAAGTTGGTTTGAAGTGGGTGAAATTTCCCTAATAGGTCCCGAGTTGGTACATGAGGCTATGGAAAAAGTTTGACTTATTATAGAAAGGTTAAAAATGGCTCAAAGTCCCAAAAGTAATATGCCAATGTAAGAAAAAAAGATCTTGAATTTGATGTTCATGGTTTGGTTTACTTGAAAATCTCACCGATGAAGGGTGTGATGATGTTTGGTAAGAAGGGAAAACTTAGTCCTTGGTATGTACGCCCATACTAGATTTTGAGACATGTTGGGAAGGTTGCTTATGAACTTGAATTGCCTAATGAATTTGCATCAGTGTATTAAGTTTTCCATGTATCCTTATTGAAGAGATGTGTTGGTGATCCGACATCTACATTTCCCTTAGAAGGTTTGGGAGTTAAGCAGAATGTTTCTTATTAAGAAGTTCCGGTTGAGATTTTAGACCGGTGATATACCGTGAGTTTACAGTATTTTTGATGCGTTTCACTTAGAGTTTGTGTGTGTCTTGGGCTATTTTGTCTTAGAAATAATGTTTTATGTGTAGTTCTTGAAGGAAATAGGTTTGGATGCGGTTGATGAAGATGGGAGCTAAAAATTGCAGAAGTAGCCAACGACAGAACCAACCACGGACCGTAGGTCCAGTGACGGGCTATAGATGGGCAGTCGTAGGTCCTGGTCAGGAAGTTGATTTGCAGTACTCAAACCATAGAGTGACAGGATGAACCGTAGTCCAATCCATGGACCGTAGGTGGAGTCGTCATTTGAAGGCCCTAAAATATTGCATAAGTGTGGAACCACAGAGGGTGACCTACGGACCGTAGGTCGACCCACAGTCCGTAGGTCGAGTCGTCAATAGAAACCGTGTTTGAACAATTTATTTCCTTATTTTGTTTCCTACTTAGTTTGGGATTTGTTTTCTATAAATAGTAGTTGTAATTCTCGTTTTTGGGGGCTAGACATTATTGTATACTTTTAGTTCTTGTTCTTTGGGAATTATTTTGCAAACTCTTAGCAATTTAATTTCCGAAATTCGTTTTATACAATTTTCACTTTGAAATTAATTTCAGGATTTTGGGTTTCATATATTCTAACTGTAAGTTCATGAATTCTTTTAACCTAATTATGAATTGTGAATTCTCAAGCATGAGTAGCTAAATCCACAACTAGGGTTGTGCGAACCATGAGTAATTAACAAAGTATGAATAATAATTAAGTAATTCTTGAATAGTGTTTGTGCATGTATTGTTAATCCTTTCGTTTGGAAGTCTTTCTAGCGGTGTACAATGTTAGAACTTGCCTCATTCCTACATGCCAGACCAAGGAGGTAATGAATGAGAAAAGGATTAAACAACATAGATTTAGTGGTTGCTATCTAATAGTCTGATTTCAATTAAAGTGAAGGTGAAAACTAAACTAAATTCATATGATGACTAATTTGGGTAAAGGTAAGGGTTAGTAAAACATACACCAGTAGACGGACCAAGTGGCGTGGTGAAATTTCCTACTTGGAGGACCAATCAATTAGGGATACCGAACTTACCAATCTTGCATGTCAAACACTAGGAAATGATTACTATAATTAGAACTACGGCGTTAAGAGCTTGTGGGGAACACATATACCCTAGTTTCCATCTCATAATGAAAACTCAAAGTTTGAATCTTGTTTACTTGTTACTTAATCAACAATCTGTTACTTTAGATACAAAACCCCCTGTTTACTTTTCTCGAAAATAGTTTGACTAAACATATATAATTGTTAGTTAAGTTTAAGTCTCAACCATACTCCTCGTGGGATCGACCCCAACCTACACGTTGGATTCTTTATTTGGCAACGACCGCTTATACTTCTTCAGGAAGGTCTAACTTTGGTGTATTAAATTTTGGCGCCGCTGCCGCGGAATACGACTTTTAGATTAAACTTACTACGTTGTTGAACTTTAGTCAAGTATTTCTTGATTTTATGTTTTTTTTTGTTTTGATCTTCTACAGGTTTCTACTCCAGTGTATGCCAAGTACACAGAGTCGAGGAGAACCCTTGACCCCCTATGATCTTGAATTGAGTAAGACTCTGAGGAGAATGAATAATCAAGGGATACACAACAATCCAATCCGAGAGGGTCTAGGTGATGTTGTTGAATTGCATCCTCCAGGGGTGGTTAATGTGCCCTCTCAGGTTCATGGTGGTAATCTAATTGGATATGCAGAAAAGAGGCAGAATCCACCAGCACCGAGGTTTGGTGATGACTACAGGGTTGACTATGATACGGTTGGATCAGATGGGCCTATTGTTCTCCCTCCTCTACTTCCAGATCATACATTTGTGGTAACCACCAGCCTGACACATATGATTACAACAAGAGGGTTGTTTACTGGGTTGGCTTCAAAGATCCACACGCTCATATGACAAAATTGTCTAGTGTTTGCAAGAGTTTTGTAGGACGACCATAGTTGGATATGGATGTCATAGGTCTTAGAGTATTCCCATTGTTATTGACCAGTGATGCTGCTATTTGGTTTTCAGAGTTACCATACAATTTTATCTATACGTGGGACCAACTGTATAAGGTGTTCGTAGAGAGGTACTTTCCGGTGTTCAAGAAAGTTAATCATAACGAAAAAAACTGAATAACTTCACCACACTACCTGGAGAGTCTATAAGTGTCACGACCCAGGGGTACCCCCTAGACGTAACACATCATACTTGACCCCGAAGGGGTCTCACACAAGCCCTTAGCATATCATGACATAAGAACATAGGGAAAAATGCGGAAAATTTAAAACTTTTCTTTACAATAGAAGTCTTTTATAAAATAAGAAAGTCTATAACACCATGCCACAAACCATCTATAACATTTGAATTAAAACTCTTGAATAAAATCTTAGGGACACGACCTTTACAAAAAGTCTAAAACATAAAGGAAAGACATAAAGGGACATATGGTCGAGCCCTCGAATACTATGAGGACTCACCACTCTTCTTCTTCTTGATATACTAGGGTCCTAGCCACGAGGGTAGAATCCGATATCTCCAAATCCTACACTTATAGAAAATGTAGAAATATGAGTTAGCACAAAAATGTACTAAGTATGGAAGCCATGCATAGAAATCCTTAAAACATGCATAAAAGAGACATTTTATTTGAAACCATGCTATATGCCACTTTTGAACCTCATCTGTGAAATAGTTGGAGAATGTAGCTTATAAGACAAACCATGCACAATTCAGCATAACATAAAGGATATCATCATAATCAGATGCATAGTCTCAAACACAACATAATGCATACTCCAATCTTCACAAGACATAGTTCACATGCATAATTACATACCAAGATCATATCATCATAACAAAACTATCACATAAGCAACCCTAAGCCATACTTGTGTAATGCATAGATAGGATCCCATAATCCTATCTACACTAAGTGTCACTTCTAGGCCACCATGATCATGCATAACATAAGCTCATATATCTTCATAGCATAAGGAACCCACACTTTAACACCTTTATAAGTCTACTTGTGCAATGTATAAGTGAAGTCCCATACCCCCACTCACACTAAGTAAAGCTCATTAAGAAGTCATAAGTATAGTTCATGTTCGTAATTAATATAAAGTAGACATTTAACTCATAATCATCATATCATAAGAGAGACATACCATGCCCACTCTCAAAGTCTACTTGTGCAATGCATAAATGAAGTCCCATACCCCTACTCATACTAAGTAGAACCTCTTGAGGAACCATAATACATAACTCATGTTCTTATAATAATTCATATTCTTATCATATAGGGAAATATCCTTAAACGACATAGACCATGTTGAGCTACATGGAATCCGATGTTCTACACCCACACCAAAAAATGGTGTCCTACTTGCTTAAGGTAGAACGTTCATTTTAGCTTTTAGGTGGATCCACTAGCTAAAGACCTATGTGGGCACATAGTTATGGGATAAGGAGATTGCTACTAGAAACCCGGACTTTCTAGCATAAAAGGTTTCCATCTCATGAGATAACTTACATTGGGAAGCCGAAATTTGTAGCGTAAAAACTTCCATCTCATTTTCATATCCACTCGGTGCTAAGCATAATTCCCTTTAAAATTCATATTAAGTCTTTACTTAAGTTCGTGTTTATGGAAGGGTGGCTTAACACCCAATCCAATACAACATCATGACATAGCTCATAGATTCATTAGGTGAGAATGGCCTTTCAACCTTAGAATCATCAATATGTGAGTAAACCTTTCACATCATATTCATAGTGTGTTCATGAGAATAGCCTTTCATTCAACACAACAAGATCATCATAGTCATAATAATTCATGCATAATAAAGTGTAAGGGTATGGGGAGAATTACCTTTCAACAATACCACAATTACACAATAATCATAAGATCTTCACTTTCCAAGTGAATCATAAGCTTATAAACAATTCTCATAAAGATGTACACACCCTCATAACTTCTCCCTTCAAGAGCCATGAACCAGAAGAAACACCTTACTCACATCATAATCATATTCATGCATGGGGTGTATGTGTGTGATTGTCCTTCCAATGATACAACAACAATATTATTATCATTGACACTTTACTCTCAAAGTATTCATAAGCTTGCACATAATATCATAATCATACATACTCTTCATATCTTGCATTCAAGGATCATAGATCATGACAAGTCAACTCATCTAGCATTCACTATATTAGACATGGATAGAATCACGACTCAAGTAGATCATTTACTTCATGCATAAACTCATGTGATCATTTTATAGGTCATGTGGGTGAAGTCTTTTCACAATAATGACATAAAAAACTCAACATACATAATAGCTTCTTTCTTAAAGCCTTGACATTCTTAGTTTATTCATTTTAGCTTTCACCCTTTAAAACCCTAGGAGTCATCTTCACGTTACAAGCCTTAGGGCCCGTTTGGATTGGCTTAAAAAAAGTAGGTTTAAAGTCAAAAATAAAAAGTCAAACTGAAATGACTTTTAGGTCAAAAAATAAAAAAGTAGGGGGAGACCTACTTTTGGTTTTTGACTTATTTTAAGTCATTTTAAACTTATTTTAAGTCATTCTTGACCTTGAAAAACACTTCTCAACTTATTTTAAGTTATTTTTTATATTTGCCAAACACTTTCAGAAATCAAAAACTGACTTAAAAGTAGGTTTGACCAACTTTTAAGCCAATCCAAACACCCTCTTACTCTTAAGCAATGCCTCACATATTCACCATGCATACCTATTTCTCAAGGTAACCTAACCACATGCCTCATTCTTGATCAATTATAGTCATATAGGAGATATATAAACTCAATCTGAATACTACACAATAATGATCCCTCATATAAGCCCTAATAAAATCAATTCATGTCTTGAAGCTTTACCCTTAAGAAATCAATGTCTAGGTCATCTAATCTAAGGCAATTCATAGAGAAGTTCATCATCCTTAGAAGGTCACATCTAATCCTCAATTTGCCTCTTTCATGACCTGACACTAGACTAAATCAATTTCACTATAGACCCTTAGGTTAATCAAGGATAAATGTTTGAGTATACTAGAATCATGTAATTACACCAAGAACAACCATTAATCATATAATTGAGCCAATATTAAACAATTCCCACATCATGAAGTCAATTTAGTAAAGTGAGGGAAATCATGGGTCTATGGGAAATTTTCATCATAAAACCATCAATCCAATCTTAATATATCATAATCAACCATAATAAACAATAAATCAACAATTGAAATCGTTTTGGAAGAAGACCCATGACATAGATTGAAACCCTAGGTTTTGGGGGATTTTGGAAACTTGAAATCATCTTTTGAAGGGGCTCCTTGAATGAAACTTAAGCAAGGATGAAGACTACCAAACCTTAATGGAAGAAACTCGATAAAATTGAGTGATAAAGGTGAGATCTTGAGCTTCAAAGCTTGACTCCTTTTTCTCCAATGGTTGTTTCTAGAGAGAGAATATTTGGAGAGGAAGGGTGATTATAATTTGGTGTCTTGAGATATAATAAGTTAAACTAATTTATATATATATATATATATAAATGCTATATTAAACCATCCCTACTTAAAATAACTTAAAAAAGAATTTCCTAAGGTAACCCACCTGTTGGCCGAGACTTGACAGAAATTCAGACGTTGACTCACGCCCACCACTCACGGATTGTGAGTGGACCTACGGGTCGTGCTGCTGGTCTGTAGGTTAGGGCTGAGGCTTATTTTTGAGGGCCTAACCGACGACCCCTTCCTACAGGGCATGGGTCCACCTACTGTCCGTAGGTGCCATCCGTAGGTGGCCCTCTTTTGGGTAGTTTTAAAGTTCTTTGGGGTCTTGGAGGTTAGGATTTAGGGTCCTCCTCAAGGACCCTTGGTTGGTCCTTGGGGAGTCGTACCTTGACGTTTAAGCCCTAAACCCCTTAATCTAAACTCGGGAAGACATTTGACAACTTCAAACCCCATAACAAACTCAAAACAAACTCGTTAAGCTCTAGTTTCACCTACTAGTTTTTTGGGTTGTTACATTATCGCCCCCTTAGGAACATTCGTCCTCGAATGACACTTTAAAAACTTTGATGGAACTAAAGACTCAAGACTAGCAGCCCATCATGCATGAAACATCAAAATGCACATAAACAAGGAGGAAACATTACTCCATCTCAATATACTCAATGCAACACAAGGAAGTATGAATTACATTTAGAAACCCATTTATGTATGAGATTGTCATAACTAATCATGTTCAAGGAGGAATTACCATGTCCTAGTCATAATATGCTCAACATACTCTCATGGAGCTCATATTCAATCACTTCTCAAAAGAATTTTTATTCAAGGAAGAATTTCTCAACTCCTAACTAAAGCATGCTCATATATTCTTCTCATAAAGTACAATAGGCAACTCTTACTCAATGCACTACAACATGAGGGAAACAATGCACATAAACTCATTTTATTGCAAAACACAAGTTTTCATGAACATGCACTATACAACGAAGTCATGGCAACACTTAAACACATAACAACAATGTTAGCTAGGCACACCATCTCCCCCTTGGGAGTGAGCCTATACAAACTCATCTAAACATCTTCAATCACATAATCACAGGAGGAACTATCTTTTACAACTAAAAGAGAGCTCAACACAACATTATGGAGCCAATGCGCCATTTCATCAAATGCATAACAAAGCATATTCATCACATCATCTCATGAAGTCAAATATGCCATCACCATACTAAAATGCACAACAACATGAGGAACATGTAAATCATGAAAAACCTATTTTATACAAAATAAGAATCTTTCAAAAACATACATAACATGAGGAGGTCATGGAATTTCTAAAAAACTCATGACTCCTAGACATAAAACAAGCCCAAAAAGGAACTCTTGGTCTAAATCCAGAATAGGAATAGAAGGAAGGGATGAGGGTATCGGGACTCTCAATCAATTTTTCAATCTAAGAACATGATATTCCCCTTGGGAGTAAGCCCCTTTACTAAAACCTCAAATACTACACCTTTCAAACAAACCCAAAGCATTACCAAGACTCATTATAACCCTACCGGGTTCTAGAAATAATAGAGGTCTATCAACCATGCACCCAAACCCTACTAAGGTTATTAAGAGTAACCTTAAGGGACAAGGAAATCATGGAACACATATGACATCCAAGACTCTACAATCATAAAATGAGTTAAGGAGGACTTATCATCTTAAGCTAGAGGAAAAATATAAGGGAACATAAGGATATTGAGACATCTAATTGGCCCTTGGCATCCCAAATAGCATCCTCAACTAAATCCCCTACTAACATACCACTCGTCAACACCCTCATGGAAGCACTTCCTTATTCTTCTATTTCTTAACTAGCCGGTCTAAGATCCCAATTGGTACTTCTTCATTATAGAGGTTCTTATTTAAGCAAACTTGCTCACAAGCAACCTTACCAACACCACTCAAAGTCTCATATGAGCCTACCAAACCGGGACTAAACTTTTGAAACTCACTACACCTCTAAAGGTGAAAATTTCAAGCCAATGCAAATCATGAACATCTAGAACACTCACGACCTTGCTATCTAGGCATATTTCTTTCACTTCTATCTTATTTTAATGAAGTCAACTCACTCAACATCTGTAGGCATCACTTAAACACCACTATTCATCAAATCCTCCGACACGCCATAAAACTCATAATGGCTAAGTTGGGTTCTACCAACACACACATATAACCATAATAAAACCCATGTATACTAAGGACAACATAAAAGCTCATCATGTCTAATTTATCAAGTCACAAAAGAAAAGTACTATCGGAATAGAAGTAACACATACCGGGAGCAACATTAGGAGGATACTCTTGTTCACCTATAGCTTGAAGAGCATCAAACCTATATTCTTCTTCTCTCTTTCCCTAGCTATGAGTATTGGACAATTTCTCATCTTGTGGTCACTTCCACCACAACCATAACAAACCTTGGTGCGAGCAAGACACTTACCATCATGCCTTTTTACCATACCTAGCACAAGTAGGCCTAATCACATAAGATCCACTACCACTCACTCCTTGAGATTTTGGGGTAGACACCTTCTTTTGGCTAAACTTTGGGGGAACCTTAAAAGAGCTTGGACCATAAAATATCTCTTGAGAGGAATTATCATCACCAAACCCATACCTCTTTGTTCCTCTAGACCTCTCTTCAAGTTTCTCCCTTTTAAACCATTGAGTATGGATCACAAGACAATCAATATTAATATCATTCTTAAGCATAACCATACTACATTCTTTTGCTAACAAGTCGAATACACCTGACACAAACTTACTCATCTTCATCCTAGGCTCGGTCACTATGGATGGAGCATATCTCAATAACCTAGTGAACACCCAAGCATACTCCTTAATACTCAGTCTACCTTGACGAAGGTTAATAAACTCAAATATCTTAGCCTCTATCATTTCTAAAGTGAAAAACCTATCAATGAACCCATTCTTAAATATTTCCCATTCCATGGGGCCCGCTTCTACTGGCCTCGCTCCTTTCCATTGACTAAACCACATTAGAGCAACATCCTTTAATTGGTAAGCGGCCAATTCCACCTTCTCTACCGGAGTTACTCCTGCAAGGTTCAACACCCTAGAGACCCCATCTATAAACTCTAGAGGATCTTTCTCTATCTTTGACCCATAGAATTCTAGAATCTGTATCCCGACTTGAGTCACCAATATAAAACCATGCCTAATCTTCTCATTAGACACATATTCCACTATAGGGACAATTGAAGCTTGGGGAGGAGCTTGGAGGGGAACCTCTTGCTCCACATTGTCTTGCTCATTCCTTTAAACATGTGCCCTTGAAGTAATCATATCCTGAAAACCATAGGGCACACATTATGAGAAAGACCTAATAAAACTAAAATCTAGGGCACGACTTAGAGAATGAAGAAGTGACATTTTTCCTAACATCCGATGGCCTCCTATTCATAAAATGTGGCGAGCTTCACATTTATGAACAAGACTCTACTAGATGTGGTTTGAGACATCCTAAAAACCAACCCAAAATCTTGTGCTCTGATACCAAGTTTGTCACGACCCAGGGTAGCCCCTAGACATAACACGACGTACTTGACCATGAAGGGGTCTCATACAAGCCCGTAGCATATCATGACATAAGAAGAGAGGGAAAATGTGGAAAATTTAAAACATTTCTTTACAATCGAAGTCTTTTATAAAATGAGAGAGTCTATAACACCATGTCTCAAACCATCTATAACATTTGAATTAAAACTCTTGAATACAATCCTAGGGACACGACCCTTACAAAAAGTATAAAACATAAAGGAAAGACATAAAGGGACATATGGTCGAGCCCTCAAATACTATGAGGACGCACCACTCTTCTTCTTGTTGATCTACTAGGGTCCTAGCCACGAGGGTAGAATCTGATATCTCCAAACCCTACACTTATAGAAAATGTAGAAATATGGGTTAGCACAAAAATGTACCAAGTATGGAAGCCATTCATAAAAATCCTTAAAACATGCATAAAATGGACATTTTATTTGAAACCATGCTATATGCCACTTTTGACCATCATCTATGAAATAGTTGGAGAATGTAGCTTATAAGACAAACCAGGCACAATTCATCATAACATAAAGGATATCATCATAATCACAAGCATAGGCTCCAACACAACATAATTGTCACTACCCGGGAGTACTCCCTAGACGTAACACGACGTACTTGACCCCAAAGGGGTCTCATACAAGCCTCTAGAATCATCATTACATAAGACATAGAAAATAATGCGGAAATTTAAAACTTTTACAATAGAAGGCCAACTTCACTATTCATAGAGGAAAATCATAGGAAGTCTAGACTTTGTCTCATACACCAGCTAAAACATAGGAATACAAAGTTTGGGAGTTAGCCCTTTACATTAATAAAAGTCTCAACATGAGAAGTACAATAGAAACTAAGAAAAGGAAATCCCGTCCTCGAACTTGAGGACTCACCACAACTTGGAGATAAGCAATCCAAGTTTTCTTCAAAAGGAGAGTGAAAGTCACCTAGCTGGAACCTACCCTCAATAAGATGTAGAAGAATGAAGAGGTTAGCACATAATATGTACTAAGTATGGAAACATGCATAAAATCCTTAAATATGATAAAAAGGACATTTTTATTTGAAAAGTATGCCTCTGTCAAGTTTAGAAACCAACATGATATACAACACAATCCCCAATCACAGTTACAGTCATTACATGGTAATATCAACACCTTAACAACCTCTAAGGACCACTTGTGCAATGTATAGTTGGCATCCCATAATACCAACCCTACTAAGTGCCCCCTTGAAGCTCTCTTGGTCATGCATATCTTCTTTAGACCTCATTATAATGATTAGTCACCAATAAGGAATTAGTCATGAACATTACTTCGAATACAAGGAAAGTCATTCATAACAACTAACCATTCAAGACACATGTATGCATTTGTATCTCATCACAATATAAAGGAACCATCCCATAACATCCTACTAAGTCCACTTGTGCAATGTTGAAGTGAAGTCCCATACCCCCACTCCTACTAAGTAAACTCACCAAGAAGTCATAGTATAGTTCATGTCTCATTCATTATCTTTCATTTATGGAAGAATATCCATAACCGACATAGACCATGTGAACTACATGGAATCCGGTGTCATGTAACCCCACACCAAAATAAGGTGTCCTACTTGCATAAGGTAGGACTAAATGTATTAGCGTCTAGGTGGATCCACTAGCTAAGTCCTATGTTGGCACATAGTTATGGGATAGGGAGATTGCTTCTATAAACCCGCCCTATTGCATTGGCGGAGGGGCTTCCATCTCATGAGTTCACTTTGGATGACCCTCCGTATTGCATTGGCGGAAGGGCCTTTGCCTCGTTTTCCATATCCAATCGGTGCTAATCATTATTTCACAAATTATACACGATTAAGTCTTGAATTGCATTTACATGTGTAAAGGAATTCTCTATCCTTCATTCAATACAATCATCAAAATAGATCATAGAATCATTAAAGGTGAGAATGTAATTTCAACCATAGAATCAACATTAGTGTGTGAGTAGGACTTTCACATTACATTCATAGTGTTTTCATGAGAAATAGACTTTCAATCAACACAATACATCATAATCATCCTAGACTACTCATGCATCATCAAGTATAAGGTTAAGGCAAGAACAACCTTTCAACAATACCATACTTTACACATTAGTCATAGGAGATTTACTTTCTAAGTGAATCAATAGGTTATAGACAACTTTCATTAACATGTACAAACCCTAGAAATTTACCCCTTTCATGGTCACGAATCATGTCTCACAATTACACCTAAAAATACTACAATAAGCATGAACAAAACAATATTCAATAACTAAATTCAAATAGAAACAATTCATAATAATCATCTTGCATCAATACACCATCACAATACTTGAAATTGGGGTCATAGGGGTGTTCATGGGTTCAAGGGGAATTTTACAATGAAAATCACCATTAAACATCAAATCATCCATAATATAATGCAATTAACATAATAAAATCTATTTTAGGAAGAACCCATGGTTGGAATGAAAACTCCAATTTTTGAACAAGTTACCAATTTCAAAATTAAGAGTTGAAGGGATTCATGGAGAAAAGTGTTTCATGAATCAAAATCCCCATACCTTAATTGATGTTTTCCCACGAAATTGGAGTGAAAATCTTGGAGCTTGAACCCTAATCTTGAGCTTCTTCTTTGTACTTCAATGGAGTTTAGAGAGAGAATATTTTTGGGAGGGAAGTTGGTTGAGTTTGAGTTTGTGAGTTATGAGAGTTAAAAGACTTGTTTAATACTTAAAAATACTTTAATATACTTTAAACAATTAATATTAACCGTCCCCCACCCTAACTTAACTAATTAGTAATTTACTAAACTACCCCCACATAGGCCGACTTAAGGCAGCCTTCCTAGGCCCCATCCACGAGACCCCGACCACGGGGGGTCGTTTGAACCACATACCGTACTGGTCACTCGTACTTTGGGTCTGAGGCTGGTCTTTTGGCCTTGGACCAGGACCCATCGACGAGCCCCCACCTATGGAGCGTGGTATGGTCCACGGACCGTGTTGTCCAAGCATCAAATGGGACTAAGACTAGGAAGTTTTGGGGACCATTGGGGAGGCTAAGTCTTGACTTACGACTCCCATCTACGGGGCGTGAGTCAGTTCACGCCTCGTGGTCTCTATTTCGTGAATGAAACTGTTTTTAGACAGCTTTTTGAGCAGCCCCTGGGACCTCATCAAGGACCCTTGGGGGGTCCTTGAGGGGGGCCATGCCTTGACGTTTAGGGACTTAGACACTAGTGCTAAGTTAGGAAAATTGTTGTCGGACTTTAACTTTACGTTTTAACTTCATTAGGCTACTAGACTACACATTAGGCTCTAGCTGAGTTCATTAGATTTCCGGGGTGTTACATTATGTCCACCTTGGGAACATTCGTCCCCGAATGATGACCAAAACACCAAACTAAGTTAGAAAATCAAGACTAGCAGCCCATCATGCATGAAACATCAAAAATGTACAAATACTAAAATTCACTAATCACGTCATGCACAATTTCAAAAGAGGACATTTCAATTCCCATTTACAACATAGCCAATGCAATACTAGAGAGTAGGAACTCCATCCACTAATCCAATATGTATGAAACTCATAAATTCACATAAATATGGGAGGAACTAACTTCTCCAACTCAGGTAAGCTCAACACAACAATATAGAGAGAACATGTCATCTCATCAACACATCATCAATCATGCTCATCATTTCATGTCATGGAGTCAATAATGCAATCATCATACAAAATGCAAATCAACATGAGGAACATTTACATCATGAAAACTCAATATATGCTAAACATGAATTCTCACAAGAACATGCACTATTTTAAGGAAATCATGGAAAATTCATACCACACACATGACTCCCAAAACACTTAAACACAAGAGGAATTACTTACCTCAAGTTTGAATAGGAGTAGAAAGAAAAAGATGAGGATAATGGGACTTCATATCGGCCTCGGCCTCCCATGTAGCACCCTCAACTAAGTGATTCCTCCATAGAACCTTAACAGAAGCCACTTCCTTATTTCTCAACTTTTTCACTTGCCGGTCCAAAATCTCAACCAGGACCTCTTCATAAGAAAGGTTTTCATCAACTCCTAAACCCTATAAAGGATGGATGGAAACTGGATCACCAATACACTTTTTGAGCATGGAAACATGGAACACCGGGTGAATCGAAGCCAAATCATTTGGCAAGTCCACCTCATAAGTAACTTTCCCAATACGCTTCAAGATTTGGTATGAGCCCACATATCGGGGACTAAGTTTTCCCTTCTTGCAAAACCTCATCACACCTTTCATAGGCGAGATTTTCAAGTAGACCCAATCACCAATCTCAAATTCAAGATCCTTTCTTCTATTGTCGGCATAGGACTTTTGCCGACTTTGGGCCATCTTCAACCTTTCTCTAATGAGTCGAACTTTTTCAATGGCATCATAGACTAGTTAGGGACCAATTATAGAAAACTCACCTACCTCAAGTGACCCAACCAGAGATCTACACCTTCTTCCATATAGTGCTTCAAACGGAGCCATGGAAATGCTAGAGTGGTAACTATTAATGTAGGAAAATTCTATCAAAGGAAGATGATCGTCCCAATTACCATTGAAATCAATCACACTTGCCCTCAACATGTCCTCTAAGGTTTGAATGGTCTGTTCCGCCTGACCATCCGTTTGAGGGCGGAAGGCAGTACTAAGTTTAACATTGGTACCAAGTCCTTGTTGAAACGCCTTCCAAAGATGTGAAGTGAATTGAGTACCTCTATCCGATATAATGGACAAAGGAATCCCATTCAACTTCACTACCTCCTTGATGTACAACTTAGCATAGTCTTCCACCGAGAAAGTAGTCTTGACGAGAAGGAAATGGGTTGATTTCGTCATCCTATCAACAATGACCCAAATAGAATCGTGTTGTCTTCGAGTACGAGGCAACCCCACAACAAAATCCATATTCACCTCCTCCCACTTCCAAGTGGGAATAATTATATCTTGGAACAAACCTACCGGTGTCATGTGCTCGGCATAGACTTGTTGACAATTAGGACATTTATCCACAAAACCCGCTATATCCTTCTTCATACCATTCCACCAATAGATTTCCTGTAGGTCACGGTACATCTTGGTTGCTCACGGATGAATAGAATATCGCGAACCATGAGTCTCTTCTAATATTTTCTCCCTCAAACCATCAACATCCGGAACACACAACCTACCTTGGTACCTAAGCACCCCATCTCCCCCTTGGGAGAAAACCTCAATGGACTTATTGAGAACCGACTCTTTCAATTCCATCAAAATAGGATCAAGATGTTGCTTAGACTTCACATTAACTACAAAGGATGATTCAGAACTATGATGAACCATGAACCCACCCTTGGTGGAATACACAAGTTGGACACCTAGACGGGCCAACCTATGCACATCACAAATCAATTCCTTCTTCTCAGTTTTTACATGAACCACACTACACATGGACATTCTACTTAAGGTGTAACGACCCGAGAGTACCTCCTAGTCGTTATCGGCGCATTCGACCTCGAAGAGGTCTTATACAAGCCCTTAGCATTCATCATGGCATATATCATAGAATAAAATCACGGAAAATTTAAAAATTTTACTTTGGAAGTTCAACTTCACTTCATATATGAAAAATAGAACCTAACTTCGTCACAATGTACCATCTAGACATACAAATATCGAAAATGGGACTTAGCCCTTACATCAATAAGAAGACTTGAAATAGGAAAGTACAACAATGTCTTTCAATATAAACAAAGAACTAAACATAGAAGCTAGATCATAGGGTCTTGTCCTCGGACTTGAGGACTCACCAACTTGGGGAAGCAACTCAAAGTGTCTTGAGAAGTAAGCTTGAATCTTCAACGGCCCGAACCTAAATGTTTGGGGAAAAAGAGTGAAAATATGGGTTAGTACAACACACGTACTAAGTATGGCTACTATGCATAAAAACCATTGAAACATGCATAAAAGGACATTTTAT
>JAJOOO010018351.1:0-16141 GCA_029582685.1 Solanum piurae | reverse complement strand
AAAATTATAAACAAAAACAAACAAATTTAGACTACATCATGTTAACTTCATATATTGGAACATTACATACTAATGTATATACTAAGCGAAAAAAATAATGATTATATTATCATAATTATTTTCCTCAAGTACTCGAGGTTAAGAAATATACCCTCTTAGGATAGAACGACTAACTTCATCAGAATAGCGGTATCTTATACTCCGCTAAACTTCGAACTCACTCAACGACAATAAATCAAACAAAAAATTTTAAAATGCAAGAAGAAGAATCGTATATTAAAAAAAATTATGGTTGAAAAATTAGAGGGATCCCCTTTATTTATACTCAACAAAGGGTAACATCAAAAAAAAATTGTGTCTTATCTGAAAAGTCATGACGTTTTCGTGAAGTCACGAACCTTTGGAAAAGTCACAACTTATTGAAAAAGTCACAACTCTTTGGAAAAGTCACAACTCATCGAAAAATCACAACCCTTTGAAAAAAGTAACAACTTATCACAAAAGTCACAACTCATCAAAAAAGTCACAACCTAAGTTAGGGATATTTTAGTAATTTAAAATTCAAGTTAGGAGTTCATGCTTTTAAGGTAAGCATATATATATATAAGAGAACCCTGAGCCCGCCTATGTGGTGCCACCACAAAATAGGATTCCCTTGTAATTTATTTATTTCCAAAACTAGTCTTCTCCTTTCATGAAAAGTTGTGATTATTACGAAAAGTTGTGACTTTTATTGAAAAATTATGACATTGATTAAAAGTTGTGACTTTTATGTAAAGTTGTGATTATTACGAAAAGTTGTGACTTTTATTGAAAAATTATGACATTGATTAAAAGTTGTGACTTTTATGAAAAATTGTGACTTTTATGAAGAGTTGCGACTTTTATGAAAGGTTGTAACATTTATGAAAGGTTGTGACCTTTCCGAAGAGTTATGACTTTTCCAAATAATTGTGACCTTTTCGGTAAGGCACAATAAGAATGTTCACACTACCCTTTGTTGTCTATAAAAAGAGGGGTTTCTCTCATTTTAAAACAGCGAAAATTCTGAACTTCTTCTTCTTCTTCTGCACAATTAAATATTTGATTCTGAACTACTTCATTTTCTTCTTCTTCTGCACAATTAAATAGTTGTGTACTTTGCTCTTGTTGGGTGGTTCATTGACACTATTGTTTTTATATCATTAAACTGGTGAATAAAATAGTTTCATCCTGAGAGGATCTATTCCTATAAATGTCACGCCCCGAGCCTTCACCCCGTACGTGGCTGGTACTCGAAGACCATTGCTGGTCCCAAGCGAACCCTTGGCCTGGCTTACTTACTCAGCGGAAGACTTACTAATGATAAATACTTTAAAAAGTAAACTGAACTGCTCAATATATACTAAGATTGTTTGAAAGATCAACATTCAACTGACCTAAATGGCAACTCAAGTCTTAATACATAAGATAATGAAAATGAAAAGACAACTGCAATACTGACTGTCTATCTATGAAGCCTCTAATAACTGAGATGGATGTCGGGACAAGATCCCCGATCATCCAAACAATTGAAACACTAAAACTTAAAGCAAATGAAAAAGGAGCTCTCCGGAAAGCAAGGAGGCTCACCAACTGACTCTAAGTGCGCAACCCGATCAACGATGCACTGGATGTTGATCCTGGTTACCTGCGTCTGCATCATAATACGATGCAAGCCAACTGGCATCAGTACATTGAATGGACGAGTATGTAAATTGGAATGCTAAACATAACATAGGATTGAAAAGAATCTGAAAGAAATTGAAGAACTTACCTGGCTCAACTCAACTCAACATAACTGAACTCATTTCAATATAAAGCAGTTTAAAACAAGTGCAATATTAAGAAAAACTGTTTAAAAACATGATGTCAACTCTGCGTGTATTTTGAAATACAATAATAACTCTGTATGTATACAAAGATACAATATGAACTCTGTTTGTATATAAAAAATACAAATACTTCTGACTTATATAAAAATACAAAATATTGTTGTGGGAGTTTCTCTAACCGACAACCATCACGTAAGAGCTATTGTGATGATACAACAATTTCCCTCACACTGCCAGAGCATCCTATACATTGCCAAGGGTATAGGACTTGAACTACTAAATGGATTCACTAGTCTATGCTAAAAGCATTAAAGGATTCATCTAAAAAGTATGACCTTTTTCTACCCATGATGGCTATATGGTTTATGGGGGCTGTGAGTTGTCTGAACTCTCTCCCATTTCGGTGCTCAGTACTACTCCCAAAATATGATACTAGCTCTTTATGTTTAAAACATACTTGTTTCTGTGATTTGAGATAATTTCTCAAAAACTTAGCTCAAAGGCTATCTTGGAAATCAAAGTTTCCCCTCTTGCTTTATTGTGAAAGCATTTACTCTTTAACTGAAAACTATCCCGAAGGTTCTTTACTGAAAAACTAGCTCAAAGGCTCTTTTGAAAATCTCAGTTTCTGTTATTATTTAAATGTGAAAACATTTTAAACTCTTTTGGGAATACATAGTCCCCATATAATTTTGTAGAAATGAACTTCAACTTTACTCTTTATTGAACTCACAACTTAAGTCTTAAAATAGAGTTAAAACGTTTGTCAAAGACTTTTGGAAAACTTTAAGAAGTTCTCTTGACTTTGTTCTTAACTGGTCCTTGAATTGAATTATGGATTCAAGGATTTTGATTTGTGATTGGAATGATCTCATGATGTTTAAGAATGAGTTTAGATAGCTAAAAATGAGAAAATGATCAAAATCGACATCTGAGGGTGGGTCTGCGATGCGGAGAAACATTTAAATTTTAGTTTTGATAATGACTTTTGAGGCAGAACGCTCTGTGAAGGCTCCGCAATGCGAAATGATTTTTCCCAGTTCTGGGGACTAGCTCCGCGACGCGCCACCACCAGCAAATTTCGTCCGACAAAATTTCTTCTTCGTTTTTTAGCTCTAAACCCTCTAAACTTCATGGGTTCTTTCCCCAAACACTTAGAATCGATTAAATGTTCAAAGTACATCAGATTCTAGTCAACATCAACCTAAAATTACGGCTTCGGATCAAACAACTCCTCAACGATTTCAACGAATCAAGAATTTAAAAGAACTTCAACAAACCATCAAGAATTCAATTTCTAAGCTTTCAAGAACTTAAATTCGCTGAAATAAAACATGATTGTTGCGTGGGTGAACTAACCCAACGATATGTGATCTCACATACCTTGTAGGGATCACCACCGACGAAATCCAAAAGGTGAACTCGAATTAATTCACTAAAACGAATTTAATTAATTAGATAAGAAAAAGACTGAAATACCCTTCAAAAATCCGGATTGGACATTTCCTTCCAATTGGCGTATCTCACTCATACAAACTCGGATTCGCGCAAACTTGGTGGCGTTGGAAAGATCGTTCCAAGATCTTTCCAACCATACGTGGAATTAAACCTAGCTCATCCTGAGCTAGGAATTATGTTCGTTTGAAGTTGACCGAAACTCATTTTTTCCTAACTTAACAAAATTTCCAGATTTTCATTCATTCCAAAAAAGACTATTTCCTATTATTGGCTTCTTCCTATTTATTTCAAATTGCGAGATGTTACAATATCTCCCCCTTGGGAACATTCATACTCATATGAGATTACTCTTACTAGGCAATGGGTGTAAGATGCAGCATTCAGTTCAAGCACCCACAAGCAAATGGAAAACAACAAGCCAACTTGTAAATAAATACTAAGAAAAGATTAGTACCTTGATCTGGAATTTATCTAGGTTGGAAGAGATGTGGATATCTCTTCTTTATATCTGATTTAGCTTCCCAAATAGTTTTCTCAACAAACTGATTTCTCCATAGAACTTTGACTGATGCTACCTCTTTTGTTCTGAACTTGTGAACTTGGTGATCTAAAATTTGAACAGGGATATCTTCATAAGATAAGCTATCATTGATCCCAATATTTTCAGTTGGTATGATAAGTGAAGGATCTCCCATGCACTTCTCTATCATGGAGACATGAAATACCGGATGAACCACTGCTAACTCTTGGGTTAGATCTAACTCACAAGCTACATTGACAAACCTCTTGGATATTCTGTAAGTACCGACATACCGGGGACTAAGCTTCTCCTTCTTACCAAACCTCATTACACTCTTCATGGGTAAAACTTTCAAGTATACCCAATCATCTACTTCAAACTCTAACTCCCCTCTCCTAACATCAGTGTAGGATTTCTGATGACTCAGCTCCATTTTCAACCTCTCTTGAATCACTTTCACCTTCTCCATAGCTTGATGAACTAAATCTAGTCCTATCAACCCAGCTTCACAAACTTCAAACCATTCAGTAGGATATTTGAATCTTCTCCCACTTTCATTCTGGAAGTTCTATATTCTAACTCATACCTAGGCCTGGCAGGGGGACCGGGTCGGCCCGCCCCGGCCCGCGATTGGTTCGAGAACCGTCTCGCCGAACTCGGTCTCGTGAATCACGCGGGATGGGGGGATCACGGGTTAGGGGACCGGAACCGGTACGGTTCACCCTTTGGTTTCGGTCCCGGCCCGGCTGAACCGGTCAGTTCCGCGGGATCCCCCTTTTTTTTTTTTTTTTGAATTGTATCCGTTGCCAACCGTTGGGGCAACGGCTAGTGGGCCCCCCAATGGATTTATTTAACTTTTTTCCTTCCCAAAAACCCCCCTACTTTTAATATTTTAATTTAAACTCTCAAGTTATCATAAATACACTTTATTTTTACCCATTTTTAATATTATAAATACCTCTCTATCCCTTATTATTTCTTACAGAAACATCTATTCTCTCATCTATTTCTATATCCTCTCAATCTTAAGTCTTAATTTTGATTCCATTTAAGTCTCATATTATTATGATACATATATTTCAATTTTAAATTTTCATATTATATCATAATATATATTATTCTCATATTTGCTATCAAGTATTGGAGTTCCAAACTACAAGCTTCAAGAATCTCGGTTATAACGTCTGCTATTAACGCAGACGTTTGGTACATTCGTTTCATAATATTTATATTTTAGTTTTCGTCATTAATTTTTGTGTTATTATTATTTTTATATTACACTTTACATATAATTAAATATGAGTTCTAGCAAAAAAGATACCGGTGTGAAGCACGCCACATTTATGAATGAGAGACTATAAGACGTTAGGAAACTACATTTCTTTCATTACTCTTTGAAGTTGTGCCATCGAGTTTAGCTCTATAAAAGTCATTTTCCTAACCATTCTCTTGCGTTTATAGGATATGGATACAATAAGGGAAACCACAAGAAGGATGGAAGAAGAGAAATTGAATGAGGCAGTTCCTCCCCAAGGCCCTCAAGGTGACCAAGTTCCTCAAGGCAATCAAGTTCCGATTGATCCTTCGGCCATGTCATATGAAGAAGTTAGGTCGACTCTTTTAATGATGGATCAAGACATAACTACTCAAGACCAAGCTATGACGGCTAAAAAATTGGCATATGGCATGATTTTCAAATAAAATGTCCTTTTTAAGCATGGTTTTTGCATGGCTATCATACTTAGTAGATTAAATGTGCAAACCCATATTTCTACCTTTTTCTACAAAGTGTAGGTTCCGGCATTTGAGTTTTTTCCTTCTAGTTCAAAGGGCTTGGAAAGGCTTATGGTATGTCCTCATGATTCCGAGGACAAGTGCCTTATTGATATTTCATGTCTTTTATTGTACAAGATACTTCTTAGATTTTCTATTGTAAAGGGCCGTGAACCTACTTTTGATTCGAAGATGTTTTTAGATGGCCATGTGAGACAAGTAGACTTCCGCTATTTTAAATGACATTTTCGATTGTATGGATTAAAAGAGTTTTAATTTCTGCACTATTTTTGTTATCTTACGTGATGACATGCTATGAGGTTTGTATAAGTCTTTTCAGAGTCTTGTACGCCTTGTTACGTCCGAGGTGTAGGCTCGGGTCATGACGGGTTAAGGATTCAAGCTTTGAAACCCTAACTCTTGAGTCAGTCTCTGTAGTAAATGAGTTTCTAGAAGATCTTCCTAGAGTCCCTCCCGAAAGAGAAATTGACTTCAAAATAGATCTCCTTCTAAATACCGAGACCATTTTGATTCCTCCTTATAGAATGGCTCCAGCGGAGCTTAAGGAATTGAAAAAACAGTTGAAAGTCCTCTAGATAAGGTCTTCATCAAACCTAGTATCTCTCCATGGGGTGCTCTAGTGTTTTTCGTGAAAAAGAAAGATGATTCTCTAAGGATGTGCAGTGACTACCACCAGTTGAAAAAGGTCACCATCAAGAATAAATATTCCATCCCCAGGATTGATGAATTATTCGACCAACATCAGGGTGCTAGTTATTTTTCCAAGATAGACCTCAGATCGATCTATCACAAGCTCAGAGTAAGAGATAGTGGCATCCCAAAGAAAAGCTTCAGAACTCGGTATCATCATTATGAATTTGTAGTTATGTCTTTCGGACTAACAAATGCTTCTGCAATTTTCATGGACTTAATGAACATGGTGTTGAAGCAGTATTTGGACTTGTTCGTTATCATCTTCATTGATGATAACCTCATTTACTCTAGGAATGAGCAGGAGCATGCTACTAATCTAAGAGTTGGTTTGAAAACTCTCAAAGATCACCAATTATTCGCTAAGTTTAGCAAATGTGATTTCTGGTAACAGTCAGTCGCTTTCCTTGGTCATGTGGTATCTAGCGATGGGATTTGAGTTGATTCTAGAAAAATAGAGGTAGTGCAAAAATGGACCAGACCCACCTCTCTAAGAGATATCAGAAGTTTGACTTGCTATTACAAGAGATTTATTGAAGGATTTTCATCCATAGCTTCCCTATTGACCAAGTTGACTTAGAAAAAGTTCAAATTTTGGTGGTCAGATGAGTGTGAGAAAAGCTTCTCAGAATTGAAAACTAGGTTTATTACAACTCCTATTTTGACTCTACTAGATAGTTCAGATGGGTATGTGATCTATTGTGATGAAAACAGGGTTGGCCTAGGTTATGTTTTGATGCACTGAGGTACGATCATAGCTTATGCTTTTAGACAAATTAAGGTCTATGAGAAGAGCTATCCGACTCATGACCTCGAGCTTGCAGCTGTAGTATTTGACCTAAAGACTTAGATACATTACTTGTATGGTATGCACCTAGATGTGTTCACAGATCAGATCATAAGAGCCTCCAGTATGTGTCCACCCAGAAATAGTTGAATCTTCGCCAGGGGAGATGGCTTGAGTTCTTCAAGGACTCTGATATGAATGTGCTTTACCATCCTGGTAAGGCCAATGTAGTAGTTGATGCTCTTAGAATATATCAATGGGTAGTGTAGCACATGTTGAGGAAGAAAGAAAGGAATTAGCAAAACATGTTCACCGGGTTGCTCGCTTTGGAGTTGGTCTTATGGACATGTCATATGGTGGTGTGATAGTTCAGAATAGATCCGAATCTTTGTTCCTAGCAGAATTTAATGAAAAACAAGATAGTGATCATGTATTACTTTAGTTAAAGGGTGATGTTCATCAGCAGAAAGTTGAAGTTTTCTCCCAAGGGGGAGATGGTGTGCTTCGTTACATAGGTCGCTTATGTTTTCTTAAGGTATGTGAGTTGAGGCAGTAGATCCTTCCAAAAGCCAATAACACTAGATATTCTATTCATCCAGGTGCCACTAAGATGTACCGTGATCTGTGGGAATTATTTTGGTAGAATGCCATGTAGAGGGATATAGGAGATTTTGTTGCTAAATGCCCAAATTTTCAAAAGGTTAAGGTAGAACATCAGAAACTAGGAGGTATGACTCAAGAGATTAACAGAAATACATGGAAGTGGAAAGTGATAAACATGGACTTCATTACGAGTTTACCTCATACTCATAGACATCATGACTCCATTTGGGTGATGGTAGAGAGAGCCACTAAGTTTGCTTAATTTTTGGCTATCAAGACTATAGATTCGGCGGAGGACTACGCCAAGCTTTACATTAATGAGATAATCAGGTTGAATGGGGTTCCTTTGTCCATAATCTTAGATAGAGGTACTCAGTTTACCTCTTATTTTTGGAAATTGTTTCAGAAAGTTCTTGGTACCCAGGTTAATCTCAGCACAACATTTCATCCACAAACGGATGGTCAGGCAGAACGTACCATTATGACCTTAGAGAATATGTTGTGAGCTTGCATGATCGATGATCAGTCCTAGAGTTGGACTCAATTGGGGCTTTGTTTATATAGTTATAGTGTCCTCAAATGCTTAATTTCTGCCATAAACTTATGTTAAAGCCTTGAATTTCATGTATGTGGATTGAGGAGCTAAGCAAGGACACTAACAGGAAAAAATGAACAAAACAAACTGAAGAAGTAGGGAAAGGCGATCCTGATGATCGCCAAGAGAACTTGGCGAATCACCTAGTGGCTATTTAGACCACCTAAAGTTCTAGTGTGCCAGTACTGAGGGAAGAAAAAAAAGTCCGTGACAGAAAAGAGGTAGTCGGCGTGTTGTCGATTAGTTCCGTGATGATAAGAGTGATCGCCCAAAGTTACAAGACTTGTGGATACTGGAGCTAATGCAAAAAGGCTATAGACGAGAGTAAAGGGCGATTCACCGAACCACTCGTTGAAACCGACTTACCTGGTCTAATGGCCCTTCGTGGCTAATTTTTGGCAACTATAAATTGAATTTTGAACTTTTATTGTAGAGTTTTCTTTTCTAGATTTTATCTTACTACCATTTATAGTTTCTTAGTAGACTAAAATGCTTTTGGAGGTTCAATTCGGAGATTTTGCAAGTGGGTTACTAATTTTTTTAGATTTTTAGCATTGTAAAGGCTTGAATACTCTTACCCAGTTGATGGATAATCAATTTGGTAACTGTTTTTACCTTTTTTATGATGGTTGACAAAAACTCCAATTATTCGGGTGTGATCATGTGATTATAGGTCGAATTAACTTATGGGTATTGTTTATTACTAGTTTAAATGTTATATTGAAGTGGGTTTACTCATTAGCTAAGGTTTAATTTATGAATTGTAGTAGCAAATGCAATTCTAATCTTGTGTTCTTAGCTTGCCCGAGAGAGAAGTTTTGGGGCTAAATCTTTCAATAAATGCTTTCTATGTATTGGGTTGATATGGGTTCAGCTCGAGAGAGAGAATCCTAAACCCAATCCTACCCGTCTAGCCCGAGAGAGTGGATGAATTAAGGTTTGGGCTATTCTTAATTGTTATGCTTGTTGATGTTTGAAAGAAATCACTTGAAGCGGAATAGTTGTTCGAGAGAAAGCTATTTCACTCATAGTCTTGCCTACCACAGATATATAGCTAAGAATTAGTAGTTGCAATTACCCATATAGTGAAATTTGCCTATAATTGATCACATCCCAAGAATTCCTCTCCGTATTGTTATTTCAGTTTTATATGGGTGTGTTGTAGTTGATAATTGCAAACAAAGCTCCCCCATCCGACATTCGTGTCAACCCTTTCTAATTTATTTTATGTCTATCAAGAATGTTTATTCCTATAGCTACCTAGATCAAATTTGTACTTCTTGATTGAATTTCAACTCGTACCGCTCCCTGTGGGTTCGATCCCAACTTATTTGTTTTGTTTTATATTGCTTAACGATCGTTTGCACTCTGAATTGGATGAAATGCATTTGAACCGTTATTCATCAAAATAGTGCCGCTGCCGAGGAGTGGTGTCGTTTTAAATTCTTTTAGTGAAGTTAAATTGTGAATTTTTTGGTTGTGGTTGAATCTACTTATTTTAGTTTTTGGTTTTGTGTTGCTTCTGTTTAAGAGAAGAGGAGATGAGCGTTAACAGAAGTAATTGTAGCCAAGTGGGCCACCAAGATTATGTTGGAAACCTCAATGATGTAAATGACCCAAATGCCAATGATCCAATTCCATTGGGTGGTGTGGGAGCAATATGTCTACCTCCAATTGAAGGAAACACTATTTTTCACATTACTAGAACAATGTTTCAGCTCCTACAATTGAAAAGTTTATTTGGGGACTGGCTCATAAGGATCCCTATAAGCATATTCGGAAATTCATGGATGTTAGTGGTCCATTCTCATTTAAGAACATATTGCAAGAATCAGTCTGTCTCACATTGTTTCGATTCTTTTTGATGGGTGAAGATACCAAATGGTTATTTGAGTTACCTATAGACTTCATTACATCAAGGAAGGAGCTGATCAGAGTATTCCAAGTGATATTCTTTCCCCCATCGAAGATGATGATACTCAGGGACAGGTGATGAGTCCATAAATTGGACTCATTTAGGGCTTTATTTTAATGGAAATAGTGTCCTCGAATGCTTGTTTTATCTCAATACCTGATTAGAATGTTGAAGTTTCAGGTATTTAAAGTTTTAGTGGAAGCATGGACACTTAGGTGCAAAATGGAGCAAATAGGGCTGAAGAGAACAAGAAATGGAGTCCTGCGAATCATTGAGTTTCACTTGGCGAGTCACCGAAACGACATGAACCGCACTTCATTCCAGTACGCGAAGCCTTGAAGAAAGTGGATCAAAAGGTGAGGAAAGGAGCAGTCGGCGAGTCGCCGATCAGTTTCGTGAAGCAGTACTATACCGCCCAATGATCCAGAATGCGAGGATGCAAAAGGTAAGACACTGATAGCGATGAGCTGACCAAAAAGAGGATCGTCGAGTTCATCGTCGATCTCGACTTATGTCGCCGAACAATCCTCCGCAGCACAATCTGTGAAAACTATAAATACTACTCAGAATTTTAGAAGAGGGAGAGAGTGAAAACATTTTTAATATAGTAATTTTTCACTTTAGAACATATTCTAGCTTATATTTTTCTCTCAAGTTTGGAGAGGGTTTTGTGGAGCTTGAAGAAATGAGCTCTTCTTCCCCAAGTTGGAAGTCGGTCTTCTCTATTCACTTTCCTTTGCTTAATTCAACGTTTAATTTCTTATACCCAGTTGATTTCATTATCATGTTAGGTATAATTTCTTATTTCTTGATGTGTGGCTAAAAACCCCCATTCTTGGGTTGTGATTTAGCAAATATCGGTTGATATTCTTGTTGGGTCTTGCTTGCTGATGGGTTAGATGTATTGTAATGGTGATTTCACCTAGTGGTTGTGGTTTAATCTAAAGGGTTTGTAGTTGCGAATACAAAGCAACCCATGTGTTTTTGGCTTACCCGAGAGTGAGGTCGCGAAACCAAAGCCACTATACCGATGGCCTAAGGAGTGGGTCGACATGAGGTTCACCCCGAGAGGGTGAGCCATAGTCCCATATCCTAACTCTCAGCTCAAGAGAGTGAGTGGGGTAAGGCGTAGGCTGGTCTTCATGCGGCAAATGGGTGTCTGAGAGGAACGCATTTGAAACGGGGTAAGTTGCCCGAGAGGGAACTTATTTCCATTTAAAGCTTAGCCTAGTCACTATTATTTTGCAAATCTCCAATCGAAAGCATGTACCCAACAATTTATCTCAACTTTTATTGCGGTCACATCTCAAAAATTTCTCCCCATACTTGATTTTCTTGTTTATATTGTTGTTTTAGTACTAGTTACAAAACCCCCCTTTGATATTTGACACTTTGGTGTCACCTCCTTTAATTTACAATGTCTTTTATCGCAAATGTCTTTTACTACGACTAATTTGAATGAAATTCTAATTAGTTATTAATTCTCAAAACCGCTCCCTTGGGACACAATCCCAACCCTCGGTTGGGTTACTATATTATCGACGATCGTAGAAACTCATATCGTAGGATAGTGTCGTTGGTCACGATAAGCATCAAAATGGTGCCGCTGCCGGGGAGTGGTGTTATTTGAGAATTTTTACTCTAATAGAATTGTTGTTCTTGTTTGTAGTAGTTTACTCACCTAATTTTTTGTTTTGTCTAGGTGTTTGAGTGTTGAGGCAAGACAATGAGTATACATGATGGAGAAGGTGGACCAATGGAGCACCTTCCAGCAGAGGTGATCAGGCTCAGGGATCAAATCTTAAATTTCAAGCATCCCGAAGGAGAACCCTTTCATGAGTTGTGGCGGCGGTTTAAAACACTATTGAAATGCCCAACTCATGAAATACCCGATTTAGTTCTACTGTAATGCTTCTACAGGGGTCTCAGTTTTGGAAGCAGAGAAATAATGAACCAACTCATGCCAAGTGGACGTGAGAAATACCCCTATGAAACTGCAGCCAAATTCCTTGACCTTGCAGCTAAGTCCAACAAGGATGGAGAGAAGGACCAGCAACTGACCATTTTGTTGGATCAAATGAATAGCTTGACCCACACGGTTGAAGAACTGGAAGTGATGTCCAAATGAAAGAGCAAGCACCCATCCTCTAAGGATCAGGGAAGATGCATAGACATTGAAAACAGACGTATCAACGATACATTATTAACCATCCTCCAAAAGTTGAATGAACAGGACAAGGTACTAGAGGAAATTAGAGAAAATGTCGAAACGCTTAACCAGATGAGTGGCTCTCATTCTAGGTCTATTCAGTAATCGAAACCCTCTTGAATCTTGCACTACCTCAGCTTCATCCGTATAAGCAAGCTTGATCACCTAGTTACACAAGGTGTAACACCAAAAAGTTGGTTTTATCATTTACTTGCATCGTACCACGATGTTAACTAAGGCGCTGTTTGGGAGGCAACCCAAAACCTTTACGATATTTAGTTTAATTCTAGAAATAATGGTGTATTAATTTCGCAAGAGAAAACATGAAGAATGAATGAATATATGGATTGGAAGTCCCATTCGGCGAGTAGGCGAGCATTTCAGCGACTTCGATCTACATCGCCGGCAGACTCAAGATCCAAGCTACAGTCTGTAACTATCAGCGGTGATGGAAATCGCTTGGCGTAACGCTGAATTATTCAGCGGTACAAACTAATATCGCCGAATGAGCAACAACTGGGCAGCTTTTTAAAGGCCAATGGTTTCAAAAATGAAAAAAAAGAGTTCATTTTCCACTCAATTTTTACTGTTGAAAAACCACCTAGTAAGTAATTTTCATTATCTCTACCTTCATGGTATTTTAGTTGTCGTTTAGTGCTATAGCGTGGGATTACTTTGCTTCCTAGCATTTCAACCCAGTCCAAGCAGCATAAAAGGTTGGTTTCTCCCAAATCCTGATACTACGAAAATTTTGTTCTATTATTAAATTAAAATTGGTTGGGGTGACGTGTGCTAGGCTTCTCCCTGATAAACCTATCTTTTCTAAATGCCATATTCGATCTGAGATTCGTGCCTAATTGATCTAAATATTTGATATCCCTCTTTTCTTGTGCATGAAATGATTTAAGCTTTGGGTGAATGAATGTCATGGGTCTTAACTTAATTTCACTATTGCAACTGTTAATTGTATTTTGGGAGTTTGCGAGGTCGAATTCGAATTGAAGGAAGGCACGTTAGGTTGTTTAGTGCACTGGATCGGGTTTGTCAAACAACTAGGAGGCTCGCCTAAAGTGGCTTCGATCACCCTCTATCTGCACTCCTGAATCTTCATGGCACTGTAGCTTTCAATGAATGAACCTTTGATTGACGATAGTAGTCGGTGATTCACACTTTCTCATCGTCGACTAGTGAAAGCTATTAGGCAAAAATCGTAGGCGAGCTAGACCCGACTCACCAAAGAAATTTGGCGATTCGCCGACGAGTTTGGCACATTTGTATGTCTCTTAAGGTCTGCACTACTGATTTACTCATTTCTAACTTACTCCTTATTGACTGCAGACATGGCCAGACCCAAAGTTACAAGAAGCAGCAAGCCAACTCAAAGCAAGAAAAAAGGGATAACAATCAACGATGAGGCAGCTGCATCCAAAAGCGATGTTGCAAAACTTTCCAGTGCGAGGAAAAGAGGCAAGGGCAAGGATAAAATCGTCGAGTTATCAGATGCAAGCTCCGATAGCACGAGTTTTTACACCAATGACCCAATAACATACGATAGTGAGAGTATGAGTTCAGATGAAGAGGAACATAAAGGCACAGAGGAATGAGCTACGGTCCAAGCAATTCAATGATCCATCGCGGATCAGAAATCCCGTTCCACTGCTCAAACTCCTACAGCTCCAGAACAGGCAATAATACTGGTACCTCCAGTACAAGCCCCCCGCCTAGATCATCAAACAGGTTAAAGTCTGATGGACTAAGAACATTCATTGAAGAAAAATGGTTGTCCATAGATGGGGTGATCGATAGGTATCCTGAGATAATGCATTGCCTGAAATATCACAAATTTCATGTTTTCACAAAACCACGTGGTTCTTATATGCCAAGCTAGGTCAGAGAGTTTTATAGTGCATACAGTGCATTGGTACCTCAGCAGAAGAGACTAGTTGCGTCTTTCAAAGCAGTTGACTATGCAGTGGTTAGAGGAAAGAAGGTAGTTTGTGACAGTGAGGCTATCAACATAGCCTTTGGTACGTCCAATAAGATTACTGATCACTGTCAGCACTTGATCAGAACAAATCAGCTGGATGCGATAAAACAGTGGTTGGTCCCGCTAATCTCAGACAACAATACTCCAAAATGGCTAGCAGAAGGAATCCCAATCAAAAAGAAAGATCTGAACATAGCTGCAAGATACTGGTTCGGGTTTATCAGCAACTCCATTATGCCATCACAAAATGAATCAATTCTTTGCCTCGCTAAAGCAGCATGTCTTGGGTGCATCACAGAGAAAACAAGGATAAATCTGGGAATGATTATTGCTTCCGAAATCCATATGCGTGCCAAGCCAAGCCAGCCATCTCTCTCTTTTTTGGTATTAATTACTGCATTGTGCAGAAATGCCCGAGTACATCTGGATCCCAAGAGGGATGTAGAAGTGGTGCCCACAACCTCGACCAATATCCAAAAGATCGAAGCTGAATGTCTTAAGGATCAAGCAGAAAAGAAGCAGATTGAAGTGGCGACCACTAGATCTACACCTACAGAAGCACGTCTGCTCACTCCAGCTCTCGGACCTCCAGGTATATCCATTACCACTGCTACTTCCACTGAAAACTCCAGGTTCCTGTAGTGCTATATCCAGGCCCGCACTTACCCACGCTTCCCTACTTTGAATTGGACAAATGGCTCTTTCTGCTGATCGCCGGGCTGCTTGTTTAGAATAAGTTGTTCCAGGCATGATCCAGATGGCCTTAACTGATGCTTTGACACCCCTGAACACTACCATTAAAGCCCTAGCACCCAGGATAGCGGTGTGTGAGCATAAGCAAGGGTCCACTAGTGAGATAAGATTTTTAAAAGCTGCCATTGCTGAGTTGCGAGAAGATGTGAATCACTTCAAGGCCACTGATGTGTCCATGGTCTTTGGGATTGTAGAAATTCCAGTCATGCCTGAGATGCTTCAGACTACTACTGGATATGGGGATAAAGTGGAGCAGACAGAAGATTCTGGAGCAGAAGCATAGACTGATGAAGAGATGTTCGAGGGAGATACAACAAAAGACATAGCAGAGACTGAGGAAATCATGATAGATGCTGCGGTGCAGACTTCCTTGGCTAAAGATCCGGCTGTGAGATTTAGTGGGGCCGGTTCTTCTGGAGATTACCCCAGCATTGAAACCCGGAGAGATGCGTCGATCAAGTAGCTAGGATCACCTCTTTATCTCCCTCCCTGGCTTTCTTTACTCTACCTTTCAGATTCGTTATTTCCATTTGAGGACAAATGCTTTTATTTGTGGTGGGGTGAGGCCCACCTTTATTTTTTATTTGGATATTTGGGTTGTTTGCTTTAATTTGTGTTTTAAATACTACTTTTCTGTGGATGTTTGAGCTCATGGCTCCCGTTGTTATAATTAAAAATAGTTTTGATCCTTCTAAAAAATATTCGCCACCTTTTGTGTTGAAAGTGGCTGTTCTTTTGCAAAAAATTAAGTATCAGTTTTGATCAATATCGATGACTTGAATAGTGCTCTCAATTGAACAAACATAAATGCACGGCCACGCCGAGGCCAAATGAAGTTACATACACAATATGTGCACTCTTTGCATCTCATTGTGATTAGCCATTTATCGAATTGATTCTCTTGTAATGACCATTGCACACTAGCAAAAGTGTGTAGTCTTGTTTGACTTAAGTATCGATGCCTTGTGTGATTAGCT